>JAAGAY010147603.1:0-45083 GCA_011801015.1 Ardeotis arabs
GTTTATTATCGTCTTGAAGTAATGAAATGAGCCAGGGTGACATTTCATCCTGGAGGTTTAAGTTTTATTTTCAAATCCAAAGAAAATGAAGCTCAGGGATACTGTGAACTCAGACTGACAGATTTCACACAGCTTACCCCAAAATTAATAAATGCCTTAGTGGTATTCCTTTCTTCCTTTTTTAATTATGTGATTTCCAGATAGAGTAGATCGGAGAATTAAAATTAAAGGATACACCAAATCTTATTACTAGTTTTGCTGTTCTGCAGCTCCAGTGAGAATTTTACCACTTCCAGAAGCTCTCTATATTTCTGCCTAGTTTTTGTCTTGTTCTGAGGCAAATTTGATCCCAATACCAGAAGATGAGGAAAGAGCTATACAGAATTAATTTCAGCTGCAATTCCTATTTCAAAGTATCTCTTTGAAGGTAGTACATGCAGCAGATTTGATATTCTCAGAACATATGCATCACTGCACATCTACTTTGCCTGACAGTTTAAGTGAGACATTTAAATATTCTCTCTTGATTACGGTATTCCACATTTCACCCAAGTTCCACAAAATCCTTTGCTGTCAACATTTCCTCCTGTATCACACAGAACCTATCATGACACATTCTGAATTTTAAGGAACACCCACAGAGTAGAAATACGAGGTATGTCCTATGGCAAAAGTCGGATTAATTGCTAAAATGAGAAAAAGATCCAAAACACTGCCTGGGGATCACTTTGCAACAGTATCTCTTGCAATTGCCAAAGGCAAGTTTCTGGGGAAAGAAAAAGGTCCTTTATGAGCCCTCTGAACTATCAGTGCACGAGCTGCATATATATCAAAACTAAAGAAAAGGAAATAGCCCTCAGGTTTAAAAATCAAGTTTGATATAAAATAAAACCAAAAAGCACAAAGCTGACTTTTGTCAAAAATTCAACTTGATTAAAAACTTGTCAGGTTTTTTTTTGTGTGTGTGTAAGAAGAGAATGGCTTTTCTAATAAAAATGAGAGACCTCTGAATACATGACAGCCAGCTACTGGGGACTCTCACGCAAAGATCTGAGAAACATATACATAGCATGCCTATACTTATATTTGGGCATTATGGATTCTAGATTGGAGCTGCCCTTAAAAGCACCCTCCCTGCAACAGAAATTGATGAGCTCTGAATTTTTCTGACTTCATTTTAGTTTAATTAGCTTTCTGCATAGATTTCTATCTCCTTGCTAGCCAGCTGCAGAGTCTGGGCTTTTGGGGCTGTAACTACTCCAGAGCAAGGCTATACAGTTCCCCTCCTGCACCTGCGAGCAGGTATGTGTGCTCGGGTCATGGCATCCATCTAGATCAGTATTCAGTCTCAGAAGTGGCCAAAAGAAGAAATCCAAGGAAGCACAAAATAACACTGTAACTGTACATGATAATGCTCCAGAGTACCCTGCCGAGCTTCCAGTCTGCGGCTCTGGGACTTCACAAGAATTGAGCATCCCCCTTAGGCACTGCACTGGAAAACAGAGCAGCTGCTTGCTCTCCAATTCTCCCTGCCATTTATGATGTTACTGACTCCTTTTACATACCCCATCCCTCAGTTCTCTTTTTTCCAGAGTGAGGAATCCGCATGTATGTAATCCACTTGCAATAAAGTCATTCAAACATATGATTGTCTTTGCTTCCCTTCTCTGAATTTTTTAAGTTCATTATCGCCTTCCTAAGACAGAAAAGTCTCAAACGGCATGCTGCTGAAGTTATGCTATTCCTTGGCAGACAGCTTACATAGAAAGTAGGGAGTTCACACTCGAAAGCATGAGGTAAAAAGCCTCAGCATAAACCAGAACACAGATACTGAACTGTGAGTGAGGCTTTGGAGTCTACAACATGACCATACAGAGCGGATGAAGCCTAAAGGTTGAGGACTCGAGCCAGCTGGCTGCACATGCCACATCACTTCCTAGGACCATAAGACCTCTACCATCACTAAGTGAAACCTTATGATCCTTTCTGTTACATCACTTTTGTATCATAATGCCATTCACTACATCACAATAACATTTGCACTCACCTACTAGAAACATATATATATATTTTCAAAAAAAATATATAATCTGTGTTCTAGGATTTCAAATACCTTGCCTGAGTTTCTACTAAAATGAGAAATTTAAAAACTAAAGTCTGTATATAATTTCTTTATTTTATTCCCTCCTCCCAGTGAATAAATAACAAGTTTTACCATTCCTAAGGCAAAATGAGTTCCTTGTTACTTTGAAGGTGGGTTTTTTCTGTATTTCTCACATTTTAAAAACGTACCTAGATTGTTATTATCTAACATCTCATAATCCCATCTTTTTAAAAATAAAATAGATTATTTTTCTCTTCTGTACTACCTATGTTAACATAAGCATTAACGGGCAAGGAGGAGAAGCAGTAACGGGAGGGAGCCCTGGTTAAGGCAACTGAAGCACTGAAAGGGCTTCCCACACCCCACAAAAGGGATAAGGAGCTCTCCAGCTCTGCATTAAGATGCTGAAAGTAAAGACATGGTATTGCGTTCCTTTTCAGTTGTCACACATTTATGGTGTAATATAGGACATTTTAACTTATTGCAGCTTACAGCTTATAAAATAAAAATACCATTTCTCTATTCTCTTCTCCTAAAAAAAATGAATAGATTGAAAACTCTGAGGTTCATAACAAGCCTTGAGATCTTTAGGGGTGAAGAGATAGAGAAGCGTGATTTTAGCAGAATGACTGAGGACATTACGAAAGCTGTGAACATAACCTTTATTAATGATAAGTTTATATTAAGTTTACAAAGTTTAAATCTAATGTAACTTCCATTTGACATTTATAGAGCTCTTCCTCAAGACCATAAACGTTGCCCAACTGCCTGTGGTATGAAGTCTTAGTGGAGCACAGATTTTTTTTTTTTTGGCTGGTTGGTTGGGTTTGGGGTTTTTTTTTGTTTGGTTGGTTAGTTTTTGTAAGAGCCACAAAACTGCATCTTATTATGAAATTGCCAATACCTGGGAAAAAACAAGTATATTTAGTCTGATAGGACAATGGAGCACCTACTCAGAGATTGCCAAGTTATGATTCACTAAATAGAGTCAAGGTTAGACCCAGATGCCAATAAAGATTCATCAAGTATGAAATACAATATCAGCAGTGTCTTTGTAATGACCCGAACACTAATTTTAGCTCAGAGTACTCGAATTCCCCAATGAAAGAAAGGCAAAGGGGAACAATTTAACAGCTTTTAACTGCAAATGTGATAACATGTAAAACATTTGAAAAGATACTGGGCGTTATATAAAAGTGAATAGGCAAATGATATGCAATATTGCAAATTAACAGTGTTTACTTAGCTTTTTCTTTATTTATTATAGTGCAAAGAATGATTCACTTTCCTCGTTATTTTAATGTTATTACAATTACTGCACCAAAACAGTACATTATTTGCATCATCTAATTCATATACCATGCCATACCAGAAAACTAAAGCAATTTTTAACACAATAGCACCTAGGGGGGGAAAAAAAAAAAAAAAAAAAAAAAAAAAAAAAAAGATGCATAATTTGTCTATTCTCAACTCTTCATAAATAAATAGCATGAAAAATAATTAACTAGTAGAAAAGGCAGTTTGGATTTTCAAAAGAAGTAGAACTGTGTGGGAAGAAATACTGAGGTTGATAGGCCCTTTTTAAAAGAAAATGGAAATAAAATAAATAAAACCACAAAAAGAAAGCTTACCAAGTTGGTAGATTAATAGCTTTGCATTTTTATTAAATTTTATAGGCTGCTTTTGTGCCAGTAGGTTATAACTGCTTGTCTCCCAAGATGCACTATAAGCAACCAATACTGAAATCATACCAAATGAAATTTCACCCTGGATAAAATTTTAAGTTCTTTTAGTTTAGACTGAAATTAAATTTTCAGCCACTTCAGATTGCAGTGTAATTAATTTCTGGAGAAACAATCACCATGCCACTTTCTTATTTCACTTTCTAAAGCATTAGTGCTTTATAACACAAATGAAGGAAACCAAATAACAGACATTTATAATAGATAACGAAGCCTTTTGTCCCCCAAAACACTTTCTGAAATTCAGTCTCATTAGCAATAATTCCAAGTTACCATTGCAGGCTGGTCAAAATCCTCTGCAAAACATGTTGCTGGTCCTAATAATTTCTAATGGGACAAACGTCCATATCACAATCGATGTGGCTTGGTAAGTGTATGAGCTTTGAGAGACTGAATGCAGAGGATTAACTAGGCTTCAATACTATTCCTGTCACCATACATAAACATCATCACTAAATCCAGTCACGTTCACCAGTCTGAAAAGATGTTTGCCTTGCTACTGTCATTAAGGATATTTTACAAGATTTAAGGAAAAGACACTTCAAATCTTTTTTTTTTTTGAGGGGAGTGGGCAGATGTTAATACTAATAGGGCCATATGAATCCTAAGTTTTATATATGGCCCAGGTTTTTCTATTCTACACTGATACTTTAAACCAGCTTTTGCAGGATCACAATCAGTGAACGTCTGAGAGTTTATCTTGCCTGTTAACTGCTTGAAAGACTTTCACTCCAACAAATTAAAACTGATCTGAAGCTCAGAGCTTGTAACTTTTTATTATCTCACATATCTACCTCTTCGCACCAGACATATGCCATGCAAGAAGAAATAAAGTATACCATCTACATCAGTACCCGCAAGGATTCCAGCCTTGCAAAATCTGCATGAACAGCACGGATTTGTCTTGCATGGGAGCAAAGCAAATGTAGGGGTGTGCTGCAAAGAGCTTCTAGCACAAGACTGGCACTAAATTCTCCTTGAAGAAACGTGCAATGTTTAGGGCTAATTATAAATTCCACATCTTTGAATTCTGGAATAACATTGCAGAGTTTATATTTACACCTGGAGTGCTGGGCATCCTCCTGCATCTGTGCTCTACAACATAGTCAGAATAATGCAACATTAATTGTCTTTATGACATGAAACACTACTTTATGCCATGATTCTCAACTTTTCTGATGTTGAGTGAAGCTAAGACTGCATTCAATCATGCATAATAAATGAAAGGCATCTAATTTTGATTTAGCTCTGTCATCTGAGATGTAATATTTCAGTTATGACATACAGATTGATCATACAGACAGATTTTGTGTTGACTATATCCTATATTCTTCTAACACACAGAATCCTCAGCAGGAGCAGCTGGACTTTCACAATTTTGCAACTACATAAGATAAAGTTTCTCCTATAGCTGCCATGCACTGTAAAGAGATATTAGCAGTAAAAATATATATGCTTACAGATTTACACAATAATACATTACATTAAAACATTTCAAGAACATATAATATAGAAGCCACTATTGTGTATTGCTTTACTTTTCAAATATTTTTAAAGTATGCTCTATTTCTTTGTTGATCTTGCAGTAAACTCATATTATTTTCTGTGCTATCATGCAATTGTATCATCGGAGATCATGCTGACACAACTATATTTTTTCACCTGTCTCACTCTAGTACTCCCACACACACGCAGAAAGAAGTCTTGCAAAAGTCAGTCTGGATTATACCTGCATGATAAAAACTGACTTTCAAATCTAGTCATTAGCAAATTAATCTTTAAAAATATTTTAATAAACTCCTCTATTCCTCCTTCACTTCCTAGAACATAATAATTCTTAATCTTTCTTCATAAAAAGTGACTGGTTTCATTTAGATTTTTCAGACATGTGGCAGCACAACTACTAAGTAACTGATGTTTAAAAATGTGTATCGACATACTCAGAATGTAAAAACAGAGATCACCCAGTTCTAGATACACGGAGTGACTGAAACCATTCTCAAATTCATGATGGCTTTCTTAGGGGATACACTAATTATAAAAGCTAATATTCTACCAAGCTACTATGCCTTAGTCTTGAGTACTTTGTATAAGAACTACCGAAAATCCAAGTAGCTTCAGCTACAATCAATTTGCTTAACTGGTTTCACTTTAATCATCATTTCTAGCATTCCAAAACGGTAGAAGCCTTCTTTTCAAACCCTTACCTTCAAAATAAATGCATCATTTACACCCAAAACGTGTCTTGTGACTTTTTAATCTCACTCATTGTTATTGACATTTGTAAAGTTCCAGTTGTCTTTATTTCTTCACAGTAAAAGTACCTGTCCTCCAAACTCATGCACTGTGCACCACAAGGGCTTACAGCCATTGTTTCTTTAGCAAACAGTACACTCAGACAAGAAGTATCAAAAGAGAAATGAAAACTATTCCTGGAATTTCACCTCAGGGTAATCATAAAATAATCACTTCATATTTTCCTTATCTGTTCACAATGAACATATAATTCTAATAAGATATGGTATTTTCCTAAATATAATGCACATCTGAAAGATGAAATAAGATTTCATTAGGTTTACAATGGCAATGTTAAATAATGGGTTTAATTATGGGAAAAAGGAAAAAGTGCACCATCATAGTTTTAAAATATCCAAGGAACAAGGCAGTGGGTAAATTAGAATGTAAGATGAAGCACCATGAGTAATGCAGCAGTGCAGACAAAATAGACTTAAGCATGATTAAGAAAAAATAGTTAACAGAGGATTGAAGATAAACAGGGAAGAAAACCAACAAGTAGTCCAAAATCAAAAAGCCCAATAAAATACTACAAAAGCAAGAGGAGTTCTTTAAAAAGTAGCAAGCATGTGGGAAGTGAGGCAGCCAGACCACAAAGGATCTGGGAAGAAAATGGCAGAAAGTATTGGTATAGCATGGAACAAGTGAACAAATTGCCCCAGAGTTCAGTACGAAAACCAAACAAAACAATGATCATCAATTTTTTTTAAAATCTTATTTTTAATGAGAACATGGTAATTAAGTCATTTCTATGAAACTCCAAAGCAAAGAGTTACAATAGCTGCTGGCTTAAGAAAGTCGACCGAGGCACTGATAATCCCTTTGTTGGTACAGACTGTCACTGGGAAGAGCCTAAAATGATTAACTAAGCTCCACTCCTACAGCTTCCCAACTACACACACCATCTCTTTAGTCATGAAAAATGGCAAGCAATTCTGTGAAGTGCTTGTGTGATCTATTGCATTATAGTAATCAGGAGAGAAATGGAGTATTAAAATGTATTTCTACCAATTAACTATGTCCTCAGTGGAGAACAAGGTATTGGGGAAAGTTCAAAACTGTCACCTGAAGCCAGGAACAGGATGTAAGATACTGTCCCTATTTTCATAGAGATGTAGATCTGGTTGAAACAGGTGAACAATATTTTATTATAATTACAGTGAAAATATGTGTCTCTTTCATCTCCTCACATCCATCAACATTCACGGTACTATATGTAACAAAGCTGAGCTTCAAGGTCCAAAGAGAAGATGAAAAAAAAAACAACCAAAAAACCCAAAAGACCTCAGACTATTTTAAACCAAAGGCAGCTCTCTGTTTTTATACTTTGGAGTTGTGTTGATCTAGTTCTGAGGAACTTTTGCTTCACTCTTATCACATAATACTCGGAGTTTCTCCTGAACATTGCTTTGGGTTTGCACAAAGAAGCCAAGCCAGTGTCATCTGCATAGTTCACTTTTCTCTGGACAGAAAAGTAAAAGCTGAAGATTCAGCCTGTGGTTATGTCCAACACCACATCACACTGATGTGAGCTCAGAAAACAAGATGATGAATGGGGAGAAGTCAAAAGACAGAAACACGCAACATTTTGTAAAATAAAATACAACTTTTTAGTTAAATATTATACCAGCTTTTAGAGAACTGTATCATAAGCTCAGCAAACTACTTAGTCTTTCAAAAGCATAGCATTTATCTCATAACTTTTTTAAAGTTCATCTCTTCAAGGTGTTTACAGAATCCCAGCAATGGGATTATCACACCATATAATGTCAGCATATAAAAGACATAAGACAGACATCTCTCTCCAGCAGTGCATGCTGAAGAAAAGACCTTATAAAACAGGACAAAATTCTTCTTTTTTTTTTTTTTTTCAGAAGTCATTCCAGCTTATGGCAGTCAGTGTTTTGTTTTACAGGCTTCTTGAGTTAAAGGTTGGCCATCAGTTTATTAATTAGCCACCTATGGACTCATCTTTTATGAATTTATACACTCCCTTATTGAACTTCAGTCAAAAAAAAAGATCAAGAGGTTAGTCATTTAATTTCTACATCATGAGCATGGAAACATCTAAAAGCAAAAGGAAAATAACTATTCCCATTTCTATAATGATTCATAGTGACATTTAAATGAAAATTGCTTAATTCACAAATGAAGGCAGTATTTCCATTTTCATATGTCAAAAATATTTCCATTAAAATAAGCTAATTTAGGCACCTTAGATCCATCTCAAAAATAATACTGTAGTAATATTTTTCAAGTGTAAAAAGCAGAAACTTCATAAATATCCATAAATGTAACACAATTAAGATAAACGCAAAATTAATGACTCTAGAACTAATTTACTGGCACATGTACAAAGTGCTAAATTACCATCTCACCACAAGATATAGGAAATGAGTAATAAAAATATTATTTTCCTGACAAAATTCATTTTTTTCAATACAATGAAAAATTAAAATATAAGTCAATCTTTTTTAATTACAGAATTTATTCTAGTCAGCTCAGTGTGTTAAGGAGGACAAAATCCCCTCATTGTGCTAGCCTCAGAGGGTACCAAAACCAAAAACCCCACTGGTGAAACAAAGTGAGGTACAAACTAGCAAATTAAAATGTTTACCAGTGTTCTCCCTTAAAGCGTCCCCTGCCTGTACCTAAGATTTACCAGTTAAAGTGGCTTTAAATACTGTCTCATCCTTACATATAAAAATTAATAACTTAACCTCATATCCCAAAATTTTTTTCTGACACGTATAACAGTTGTCTCGTAACCCTTTCGGGGAGGTTGCAGAGCATAGCCCATGCTATGATCAGTCTGGGAAGGGTGACGTGAGGATACAGGAAATCTCTGCGTGCAGCCCAAGTGCATTTCTTTGTAGCATAGCTCGCTTCTCCAATTCCAGCTTATTAAAACACTCACAGGTACAGAGCAGTTATTTCCTTTTTTTTCTTGCATATCATGTTTTTGTTGCATTTCTTCATCACACTGAAATGACCCATCAAAATACAGGGCACAAGATTTTTCTATCATGTAGTATTTTCTGTAGTGCTTTGTGCCACAATGCTTGCTGTAATTTAACCTTCATAATAAAGAAGAGATTCATCAAAACTTCAATTTATCGTATTAGTATGGAACTGTTTATTTCTTCCATGACACCTTTTTGTTACGATTTACTCAGTTTGTCCTCCTGGAGTACTCACACAGCACTGCCGGAAGTGATCATCCAAGATACGCTGTGCTGGCTGTAAGGACAGAAATGTGTTTGATCCAAGAATGCATAGCTATATCCATTTATATGGACACTAATAAGCAATAAAGTGTTCTCCATAATTTATTGCTTGTTCCCTTCAGTGTAACTAATTTTAAAACATACACCAAAGTTTACATGGCATAATTACCTGGCACTGAAATCAAGATGCTGTCTGAAATAAATGACCACACTGCTGTTCTTACTGTTGCTGCAGCACCAAAGGCAAAGCACCACATGACACAGCACTTAAGAGAGAGACTTAAAAGTCTCAACACAAGCTACACAACACTATTCCTTCCAAACTTAAAATCCCAAAACCAAAAATTGAACTTCTTCCCCGTCTCCAGAGATTTTTAACTTTGTGTCACCCCAAAACAGAAAAGCAACCCCAAGCACGCTGTCACGTTCGGTGCTGCTCCTACACAAGGACACTGCCGTGCTTCTTTACGGAGCTGCCGTCCTCAGCTGTTCTTCCCTCACATCCTAATTCTGCAGCATACACATTTTAAGATCCTTTTGTCTGCGTACTCAGAAAGAATTGCCTGGATATTTTCATGAAACTCCACAGTGAAGCGATTTGGAAGTGATTTGAAAACTGGTAACGTGATTTTTAAGCACATTTAAATCAATTAGTAAAATTGATTAAGAGCAAGGCTATGGGTTTAGTAGGGTTCTTTCCACCCTTCCTATCACCCCTCAAGCTGGTTGATCTCCAATGTCAAAGACTGAAGTACCATAAGAATCAGAGCACGGTGAGATTCAGGCTTCAGTGGGTTTATGTTGCTCCTGGGCTGCTGCCCTTCTGCCTAGCAAAAGCCTCAAATCTAACAATCAATACATGCTGTGTGTGAGGTAGTTTGCCCTACTCCCTCAAAAAGTGAAAGTTCCAAATCTTGTGTCATTTCTTTCCTAAAGCTCTAGAGACCCAGGTTACTAATTTGTAACATTTTTGATCAGACATCTACAGTTTGAGCTGAAGAGCCCAGCTTTCTGCTGCTAATATACTTAAGTTCTATTATCTACAAATGAGTTGGAGGAGGAGATGCCCACCTGCAACAGCATGGAATGTAACAGCAAAAGAGATTCAGCACAATAACACATAAAACATCAGATCTGAAACAGCTCATCTACACACAAGTGATTAGACAATTTCCCAAAACAGCTGCACAGTCAACACAGAGCTTAAAAGACATCCAAATAAATAGGAAAAGAGTTCAATATGGTTTTGAAGCCACGACTGCCACCCCTACAAGAAAAAAAAAAAAAGAAATAAAAAGCAGCATGTATCACATGATCCAACTTATTCTTGTCTGCTATCTCCTTCTGTGCTTTGCTGTTACAAGTATTTTTCTATTCACACAATGAACAAAATCTCAGTTGATCTAAGGGAAAGAAAACCTCTCTTCAGTTTTGCTTTGGGTTTCCGGCCTGGATAATTCTTCAGTCTTATAATCCTCAGACTTTACCCTGCACAGCCACACAAAGATTTGCCACAGCGCAGAGGGGGGAAAGGAAAGGCAACAGAGAAAGGAGAGAGCAGCAAGCACCTGTGAAACTGGATAGGGAGACTTCTTTTCGAAAAGCCAGTGCCAACTTGTGAGCACACTGAAGTACAGGCTAAGAAGCAAAACTTGAGCCTTTTCTTGGTATTCATCAAAATTAAGACTAGTTTTAAACATCTGAAGTTCTACTTACAGCATCAAGTCTGATGTTACAGTACAGCTGCACTTCACACAGCCATTAAAAAACAGTACAAAACAAGAATGTTAACTAAATGCTTCAGCTAGCTCACTTTGAAAACCCCTCTGCTTTTCCAGCAAAAAAAAAAAAAAAAAAAGGAAGTACCTCACCTCATTTTCAATCTGCTTTTGTCTCCCAAAAGTGTTTCACATAGCACTAGAGCAGTCATGATAACTCTGCACGCCTAAATTACTCGAGCAGAGACTGTGACCACCTGCAACTCAGTGCTGTGGTGAGGAGTTTCTTTTCCCTCACCCTCACCGGAAGCTGCCCAGAAAGATCAGAGAGCCTGTGCACCTCAAAAGCAGATTGCTGGAGCCCATTTGGTTTTCCAGTCTTAAACAAACTGTTCAACTGGGAGAAGGAGCATGATGGGTTTATTGCATAAATCTATACAGTATAAATCTATTCAAATAAGAAGATAAAAGTAACTATAGTGTCCAGGGAAAATGAGATGAGGCAGAGCAGCTTTTGAACCAGTAAGCTTTAAAAATCCAAAGGTGAGCAAGGCAGTAACTGTGCTGACCAGCGCTGTGTACATTTGGAATACATAATCAGCTGTTAGAGATGATATAACAAGCAAACTAATCTGCCTACCTAATTATGCTGAAGTCAAATAAACTCAAGAAAGGTGGGAGTGAAGAGGATAAATGAGGTATTTGCCCTCGGTTATCTGTGTAGGAGGTTCTTCTCTCACAATGGTGCTCCAGCGCCAGCCTGGGCTGAGCTAACAGACCTGACCTGGCACAGCATCCACTGGAAATTTGGTCACAAAGAGAGAGCAGAGCGAAGAGTGAACACTCTTAGAAAATACTAATGAATTCACTTTACAGCTCTTTTCATTTAAATGCATCAGAGGGCTTTAAGAGCTACTGTGGAGGAAGACTTGCAGCGGTTTTAGGTGGATGCAAGACTCACACTGCAAACAACCAAACTGTTTTGCCACTGGGTTACTTCTAGGTCCGCACAGTCACCTTTTGTGCACATGGTCTGAAATCCAGCACTTGGGACGTGCTGCACCTCCTGACCCAACTACAGGTTGAGGCAGGACAGTTGGCCGGCTACGTGCATTTGGGAGGCAAGGGACAAACCACCAGTGGCTGTGAGCCATGGCTAGTTACCACTGGCACACCACAACTAGCCAAGGAGCACGCTTCAAAAACTTCGCAAAGTCAGGGCTACACCATTTTGTTCATTTCTCAAAATGAAGAATCACAGAGATGACAGTCCCTCTCCTACTCAAAATATTGATAAATGATCACTCATTAAGTCCCTCCCAGAAAGCTATTAACGGGCGCCTTCTTACGCCGCTCCAAGCGTTCCCTCGCGCTCCACAGACTGAACAGAGTTTGGCATCATTTGTGCAACAAGAAAAGGAGGCAGTAGCTTGAAAAACCCCTGTGGATGAATGCAGGTTACGCAAAATTGAGTATTCTCTTTAGGAAGATACCTTTTTTCAAAATCTAAGCATTAAATTGAATGTACGTAAGGTTTTGGAAAATGGGCTAAAGTTACATGAACAGCAAGAAAGCTGTAGCACATTTCTCAAGAAAATATTTTAAATAGGCACTTAATAATAAGTACCAGCAAACACTCTAAAAGTGAGCTGAGTCTCAACATCTTCCACTAATTTTTTTCATGACGTAGAAGTACTAGTATTTATAAAATTTGAGTATTAATTTTATCATTCAAAAAAAAAGATTTAATTATATATATTTACAATATGAAATAAGAATTATAACTGAAAATTGTTATTGTTGACAGTTATGCAAGTGGAATTAAATTTTAATCATACTACATTACTATTCAAAGTGACTGGTTTGAAATCACACATGGAGCAGCAAGTTGGACAACCTATTTCTGTTAAAATAATTGTTAATGTAAAATATTAAAATATGCTAATACACTAAAACAGTGATAAGAAAGAAGGCTGTATGCAGCTAATTTATCCTGCTTCATTCTTCCAGAACTACTTTACTGTTTTCTTCCTGCTGTGTGGAAAGCTATTTTATGGTGTTGACAGCAAAGACTGAATGTTATGTACTTTTGCAATAAAGTCTAACACAAGAATTATTCTGTGAAGTGGCTGGTTTGATATTTCTCTCTGCTTGTATTTTCAGATAAGTGTTCTGTATTTGAATGTGCTATCTTTAAATACTTTTCACTTCTTTCTGAAGATGAAACCATCATAATCATCTTCAGCAGAAAATGCTTTTAGGTTTTCTCTACAAGTCTATTTTACCCCCTTTTTTCTTAAGACTATTTTTCTTCTTTCTGAATTTGAACTTCCAAAAGAAAGTCATTAAATTTCCTAACACTGGTTAGACTGTGTGGACTTTTTTTTTTTTTTTAGAACATACAAACACGCCAGAGTTTTAAAGACAGCCAAAATTGAAAGCATAGTTCAAGTTGCTTCATTTTTTGTAAATATTTATTTCAAGCTGTACCGGGACAATGAAAGTTCCAAATTTGCAGAGTTATAAAAGTGTACATTTAGGAAATAGTTGTTCCTAGATGCTGCATATACCAGGTTATGAACATACCTCCCCGAAAATCTTGACAAATACACATCTCTGAATCTCCTAGATATGAGCAACATGAACTACTGCTCCTTCCTCAAAACATGTACCTAGCAAGTTCATTTTCTGTAGTAAAGTTTTCTTTAATACATATTAGCACTCAGAGATCAAAAAGAGAAAATTCATTCTGAGCAGAGAAACAAAGATTGATTTACAAAATTCTTTTGATCTAATTGAAGTCTTTGCAAAGGCATTCCTGAACTGTTAAAAAACCAAATTATTAACCAGTAGATGAAAGATCTCCCTGAAGATTTTACTGGTTTTCTTTTCATTCTGTGGAAGTTAAACACTGAGAAACTCAACGCATGATCAGAGAGCTGGAGCACCTCTCCTGTGAGGACAGGCTAAGAGAGTTGTGGCTGTTCAGCCTGGAGAAGAGACAGGGGACACCTTGTAGCAGCCTTCCAGTACCTAAAGGGCACCTACAAGAAAGCTGGAGAGGGAATTCGACAAGGGCATGTAGTGATAGGAGAACAGATAATGGCCTTAAACTGAAAGAGAGTAGATTTAGATTGGATCTAAGAAAGAAATTATTTTCTGTGAGGGTGGTGAGGCACTGGCACAGGCTGCCCAGAGAAGCTGTGGATGCTCCACCCCTGGAAGTGTTCAAGGCCAGGTTGGATGGGGCTTTGAGAGACCTAGTATGGTGGACGGTGTCTCTGCCAAGGGCAGGGGGGTTGGAACTGGGTGATCTTTAAGGTTCCTTACAACCAAAATCATTCTATGATTGCATGATACATGTGCATAAAATCAATAGTAAATTGCATCTGATTATATTACATATATAAAACTCAATATGTATGTATGTAAAGATATGTACCTATATGCACATACATGCACATACTAAAATGTGCAAACACAGACATGTAAACGAACAAGCAGAAACATTTGAAACACATAGGTAACGCTTTTTAAACTGTGCATAAACAATATCATCCTAATAGTATCTGAAAGCAGTCTGAAGACTGGTGTAAAAATCACTGACAGAAAAAATTCCATTTCTCTTCACTGCAGATGTTTGTTAAATATAAATGCTGATATTCTGCTCCTTGGAAGAATGTTTGTCTGCATGTGGAATTTAATGATAAAAAGCTTTAAAGTCCCAGGTTTCTCTAGATAAACCCAATTGGCTTACTGATGCATGAATGCACTGAAATTGAATTACTGTACAACAGCAATTACTTTTCACAGTGCAGTTATAATGAGAATCAGCCTCACAATGAACACCAGGTAGCTACAGTAGGAAAAGTTAATAAAACTAAATCTCCTTTATTTGCATTTTTCACTGCAGAAATGGTAGTTGCCTTAACAAAAAATAATCCTTAACACTTGATTTGCCATCTTACAAGTAAATCAACCATCATTTTTACAGGATTCTCTTTACTTGCAAAGAAACACTAATGAAAACAGATATTCAACTGCAAAGCTAACGTTTTAATAATAGCTTTTTGAATATTCCCTAGTAACTTATTTATCTTTCATTTTGCTTTCTTTTTCACTTCTATCTACCTTTTTTTCCTATTACACCATTAACTAGTAAAAATAAAAGCACATGAATAGTGTTAATTCCATCTCTTTTTCACTATCAAGTTTGTTGCAGTAGTCATTTGTTACTAAGCACTATGTCATTGTGCTCTATTCTCTTCAGTTTCAAATGAGTGGGTCACTAAAGTACCATAAAACCTTCTAATTTTGTTTTTTTTTAAATCACAACTAACTTTAAATGAAGACTGAAATTGTCTATAAGTAAAATCACTGAAAGTCCAGGAAAAGCAACTGAAGCAATACCACAAGTGACAGTATATTATGCAGGGCTCTCAAAGGGATTATTTGGGTTTGGCTGTAAAATTAAACCCACTGCTGAGTCCACCGCAGGAAACATTTCTACTTATCCCACTTTATGGCAGTAAATTTTTTCCCAACTTGAATGTCATAGTCTTTAAAGGTAAAAGGATACATATACACGTCACAGCTAAAAGCAAAGCATTAGAGACATTGAATCAGAACTACTGCTCAGTGGTTTTAACTTAAATCATGTCACAAATATTTCAAAATAAAATCTGAAGGTGTCTCTTTTTGAAATTCTATCAAGTAGGGCAGTATTTGGAGGGAAATGGTTAACAGGAATATCCTGAACTGATACAAATCTAAGGTAAACAGTGAACACTGGAAAGGGGGGAGGGAAGGGGGAGAAAAAAAAAAAAAAGGTTGCTTGCAAGGGTTTCCATCAGAAAGTAGATGACAAAAGGTTATATAATTGGTTTAGCACTTTCAGTTTTCCATTTATTTTATGTATCTGACAGCACAAAAATAGGACATTCTGTGATAGGATAATTGCATACTGAAGGGTAATTCAAACAGGGGATGAATATGATAAAAATCACAGTGAACCAGCTAATCACTATGAAAAGCAATGAGACAGATAAAAATTCAACGAGAATATAAAAAGGGAGGAGGGAGAAGAGAGTTCAAATGTGATTAGTAGCTTTGAACAAGTTAATGGTTTGAAAGTCTAAAGCAAAACAAAAAGGACTGAAGACCTTTCCAAGCCATCTTATTTCTGTATTTCCATGTTTTTCTTCTTGGCCTTTCCCACAAATCAAACATTTTATACACTGTGGCTTTCTGAATAGTTGTCACAGATTGCTACATCTGCTAGAACCTGAAAAAGTATGTTCATTAAAATGTTCTATCTAAAAAGTATTTTAAATTAAAGCATGGATTTTGATGACTACTTGAAGCTAGTTCAAAGAGCAGTGTAGGGTAACAAGCTGGGGTAACACTGGAACACGTTTTCTGAGCACGTGGATTTGAAGCATTACAATGGCAACCCCATTATTTCTAGGGCTGAGAGATTCTTTGTAAGGTAGTCTTCATTTAGTACTTACCCAGTATTAGCGTATCTAAAACACTACTCTGAATTCTAGGTTTCAGTGTTCCTTGTACAAGTTTCCATCAAAAGTTTATGTCAAAATTTTGTTATTTTGGAAGCAAGGTGATGCAGTATTTACTTTGTCTCAGTATGGAGCAGAGATCTTAGGTGCGAATGAGCTTTGTAACTCCTATCCTACCTCTCCAGATATAAGGAGAAAAGTAGCTATGATGTACCAAACATGGAATTCATGCAAAACCTGCACTGCACCAAAGGACTCTGTACTTACCAGGACATAAAATACTAAGCACTACTTACTACCAAAACATTAAAGATCACTCACTATATTTCTAGCAACCAAGATGGACCACATTATGTAATTATGTGAAAAAGAATAACTTTATTGGAAGGTACACTAAACAGATCAAGTGACCTTGTCCAAACCAAGCTTCTAGCTTCCTTTCCAAAGATGTAAATCTTCCAAAGGTGGCTCTGGATTTCAGTCAGTTTTTCCAGCACTAAAACCCTTTCAACACAATACTATACACATCGTTTAACTTCATAGATTTGGGCTTATTTTCACTCAGAGCATGGTGGCCTAAATTGGTACTATATTTTTTTTTCCTCCTTAGACAAAACCACCATCTATGTGAAGAGGCCAAACCAACTCTAAACACTCACAAATGTTAGAAAACATTCACTACAAAGCTGTAATTGAGAGACAAACTACTCTTCCCCAAGAGCATTCCACACCGATGGAACAGAGCTCTGCTTTCTTTGCGTGCAGCTTGCTGGTCACTTCTCACTCTAAACGAGTGCTGCTCCAAGAATGGGTTTTTTTCACATTGTTATGATCTCGGGGCAGTAGTTTTCTCTGCTAAGGAACAAGGAAAACAACCTTCCCCAGAGTAAATATTCTCTAGGCTTCTGGAAGCTATTGCACACATCTTAAAGTGTAGCTTTTCTCTGAAAAACAGACTGTAAAAATAGCATTGTGGGGTTCCATGTTTATTGTCATTCTCTGCTTCCCTGCCAAGTGTGCTCAGTTTACAAGCTGAAATATGTTTTACTTTGCTGCCAGCCCAGAAAATTCAACCTTTAAAACATAGCCAAATTCCTTCCTCCCTTTTGCACCATAACAAAAAATAAAATGCTGAAGGAAAAATTTTACCTACAGTTACACAAATAGAATCTCTGTCCTTGGGTGATGCTTCAACCTCCACAGTTGAGACACCAAGACCTTCAACTCATCTGAGCAGACAAATCTGGCTGAAATAGAGTAGCTGGTAGTAAATGGCATCACCATAATGTCCTGTTAGTTCATTGATACAGGTGATATAACAGGAACTACTGTTACAGGCAGTCACCTAAATTTCTAGCAAAGAAAAATGCAAAATGAAAACTACAAGAAGACTTGTTATTCTTTAGGACATGCATATTACAATGAACTCCTATTTCATATAGTAAAACACAGAAGTCAGAATTTTTTTTTTTTTAATTGTAAATCTAACCTAATATAATAGATTACCAAAGCTACCAAAAGAAGAATCAGAATGGAGACAAAAAACCAAAACCAAAACCAACCCCAAACCTACAAATGTACAGAAAGCTCATCGTAGCTACTTAATGATCATTAGTAAGTGGCCTTAGAGTTAGTGGTCTCTAGAGTTATCACAACTAGAGTAATTTTGGATTTAGTCCCACTTGAGGCATCTGCATCTTCTTCTAGATTTGAACTAAAGGACAGTTACTGAACTTGGAAGATTCCTGGTGATACTATTTTTATAATAGTGAGCAGTGAAATTAAATTGCTTTTCTATTCTGAAATTTAACCTTTTAATGCACAACCATACATAGTTACGTTTTACTGAACACAAGTGATACCTTACCGGCTTATGTGGGAAACTGGTAGTCCAAACCTAGTTACACTCTTTTGCTTTTCTCTATTGATGGTACAAATAATTTATATCTATTCTCTTGAACACTGATCCTAAAATACGTCTGAACACTTTAGCTTTTCCAGTTCAGCACCTTCAATTGCTAGCATAGCCTTCAGAGCAAAGCCTAAATTATATTCTTAGTTTTACATCACAGAATGAAATAGCTGACTGATCTGCTGCTTACCCGTACAGCTTCAGACTTCTTATGAAACATTTCCTCCATATTCTTTGCTAACTTTTTCACAAGCTGAAGGCCATCAATTTCTTCTATTGCGACATCCTTCTCATATTCTTTGTATTTCTGGAAGAAAATAAAATAAAATAAAATAAAAACAACCACAAAAAAAAAATTAGGGAAAGTTATTCACAGTGAACCAGCTGAAAATTTGACAACAAATTATTAGTTTCATATTACACTTTTGCTGACATTCTTCATTTATTTGATGTTTATTTGTATGACAGAAGGCTGCTTAATGCCAAGATGCTGTCACAGGGTAGAAAACTGGGTTAGAACCAGAACCCATGAAGAAAATATAAAAGAAATATTTACCTCAAGCACTGCAGGAAAAAGATAATTCCCCTTTACAACATTTAAATTGCCCCTCCCCAGAACTGAACAACAGCCAAAAAAGTAGTAAAAAAATCCTTATAACCCATCCAAAAATAATTTTGAACGAGTTATATGCTTGGCAATGCATTGCATGTTAGCAGCCTAGAAACCTCCTCCTCCTCAGCTGAACTTATAGATGTCAATCCAACACTTAGATTATGAATACTTATACTGCGAGCTTATCTAGACATTCTTAACTTCCCATGCAAAGAAAACCCTAAATAAACCACATAAACATGAGTCTTTATCCAAATGCAAGCCTAAAAGTATCCTTTATACAATATGGATGAGCATTAGCTTATGGTGTCTTTTCAGTGTGAATAACTCTCAGACTAAAATATATTCAAAACAATTCTTTTGCTCTATTTTCTACATAACAATATTTTTCTATATCAGTGTTCACAATTAAGCTTGGAAGAATATAATATACAAAAAAAAGCATAGTATTTGGAGTTCAAAACATTTAGTACTGAGAACATTCCTCATTCCACTATAGCCTGTAGTCTAAGAAGTGATGGATTTCAGTCTAGTTATTGTTTATTTCAGTCTAGTTATTGTTTACTTATCTCTATTTAAAACAGGTATGAGTTATTGCTCATTACTGAATGCTTAACCTATTCCCATAATTATACTTCCATGATATTGCAAGGAAAATGAGAATTACACGTGGCTTCTGCCAGCTTTAGCCCTATGTGCAAAAAGTATCTTCCAAACCTCTAGAGCAGATGCTGAGTGCAACCCACAGCACAATACTTAAGTCAATAAAATGAGCTGATATTATTAAATAGATTTATTAATTAAACTTGTTTATAGAATTACCAGTATCTCCAAACCTGATGTAACTCCAGAGAGAGAAGAAAGAATAATAGCAACAAAAACAGTGACTCAAAGCACCTGGATGAATTAAAACGATCAAAATAGTGACTGAATCACGACT
Organism: Ardeotis arabs; assembly: GCA_011801015.1. NCBI lineage: Eukaryota > Metazoa > Chordata > Aves > Otidiformes > Otididae > Ardeotis > Ardeotis arabs. The sequence goes on from JAAGAY010147603.1 coordinate 20,068, forward strand.
AGTCGTGTCCTGGCTAGTGACAGAAGGATGAGCTCTATTGTAATAGAATGTCTGTACATCTTGTACCCATTTCTTCCGACAAAACTAATTTTCAAGGCAAAGTGACACTTTGGACTTGTTTTATTCTTTATACTTCTCTGTAAAAACCTGTGTGAGTGTTTTGATATGCAAATAATATTTGATAAAACATCACTTGCAGACAATTTCATAAGAAGGTTAAAATACATAAAGTTGCCAGTAAATATGTAGGACAATTTTTAATTTTCCCATTTCAGTAATAATTTTACTTTTTTCCATACTACTTCCACTTATGAGGCTCTATCCTGAGATTTTAATATTAGTTCAAGTAGTCTAAGAAACCTCAGACCACCTGCATTTTGCTGCATGGAGGCAGGAAGGGAAATTCATTTTTTCCCCTTCTTGGTCTGCATTTAAACACCATAACCAGAGTTCTGATTTCAATTCTGCAAGTCCATTTATGCCATTATTAAACTCACTACCCTCCACTCTGAAAAAAATAATTTAGGGTAGCACAGTGATTTGTCTAAAGTAGAAAAATATTGGGTTTCTATTTAGTGGAGAAAATACAAGAACACAGTAAACAACAGAGAGGTAAATGTTATTGTAAAAAAATAACACTAACAGTGATAAAATGTAGTAAATTAAAAGTAAATACAAAACATTCCCAGTTAATTAATTATGTCAAAGTCTGTTCACATTCCATAGGATTTGCAGCTTTGGAGAATTTAGACAAATGAAAAAAAATGCAGCATCATGAATGACTATCACATTTATTATGTCAATAAATCAAGTATAAATCTGAATCACTTATTTTAAGCTGCACAGATCATGTTCAACATATCAGGTCCTGATAGAAATGGTTTCCTTCAGACTTGACCTTTGAGTACTCAGAAAGTATTCTAAAATGCATCACTTCAAGAGTGTTTTCAGGTCATCACATTTATTGATTTAAGCTTTGCCATTAAGTGAAGAAAACTACGAGATTATTCACTGCATTTGTCTGAAAACTGAATGGGACTAGTTGAAGTCGGCAAATTTCCAGGCACAGAGAATCACACCGTATAGTCTATTAGGCCATTGTGAGAACATATTAAAAAGCCACCCTTCTCAATTTTGAGTAACTGGTGCTTTTGAAAATTATTAATAACTTGCACTCAAAATAGATGGGAATGATTTATTAACTGATAATTTATGATTTTATAATTATGCTAGTTCATAATATATAAATTCATTTTTTCTTAATTTAAATGCCAAAGTTCCAAAATAAAAAAAAAAAATTGAGGAAACAAGATATTATTTAGGTTTTATTTGAAAAGATCACACATCTTGCATGGTGCAAGTCTAGTCAATTGTTGGAAACTTTCAATAACCTTTGCAGCACACTAGGAGTATTTACTTGATCTGCAAGACCTTGGCAACCAAGAAGTTTACATAATAAGAGGTTTACATAATATGTATTTTACATTCAGTATTTCATTGCCATAAAAATACTTCTATTATTTTTTCAGCTGTCAATGGAAGGTTCCAAAAGAGGAGAAATTATGTGGTTGCAAAAAACACCAGCTGTTTTCAGTATCCTTGTGCTCTAGTGATCGTGTCTGGAGGGAAGAGGTGTCAGCTTAATCTGTGCGTGTCTATACAATTCCTCTTAGTACTCAACGTGTGAGGCTGGGAAAGCGGTTGATTTTATAATAACTATCAAAGCAAGAAACTTGAATCACAGCAGACAGTGAGAAAACCAAAACCACAATAAAACAGTAACAAAGGACATCATTAATAATGGATTCTTCTCCTTTCACTGCAGCGGCTGTCTGACCTCCAGGCTCTCATCATTACCCTACCACGAGATTTTACATGTTAAATTTGGTTTTAATTTAAATAAATTAGCTAAAACAGCAAATGCATAGTTCCTTTGAAATAAATTTAAAATAGTTTTGAAATGAAATTATTTATTTTCTTTTAATGTAATCTTGAGAAAACAGCAGTGTGCCACGAGGATTGCAACTAAGCAAAATGCTGTCACAGACAGCGGTGACAAAACCTAGCTTTTGGGCCAGGCTGTCCCGCGTATTCCAGACTTACAAATTACCTTGTAGTACTGCTACTCTGAATGGCTCTTCTAAGCAACGCCTTAAATAGGTATTTCCTACCAATGTAAAAAAATATGAAGTTAATGATGAAGTTTTTTGTTATTTTTTTTAAAAGATGAAATTCTTCATCAACACTTTTAGCATACACAGTAATACATTTGTCCTGTTGTTAAAAGAAGATAAAACAGCCTTAACTTTGCTATAAATAATTTACTTGCATAACAAAAGGGTATGAAAAGTTAGAGTCACAGTTGGACATTTCTTTAGATAAGTGGATTCCCAGTTGTCTAGAAGATTGAGCAGATACAGCTTCTAATTTGCTGCGTTACAAAAAAAAAAATATATACCCGAAATGTTGATTCTTCCCACTTGCAAAAAAACCAGCATTTAGTAAGAAATTCTCCAGAGAGACAAGAACATTTATCATTTGAGAAAGCACACAAAAAATACATTATTTCTTCAGTATCTGTTTTGCCAGATCATTTCACATAAGTGCCAGTGAATGACAGACAGTACTTCACTGTCAGAACTTCTAATGCTGTTCATGGATTTAGACGTGGGGCTTTTTTCTCGCATGGTAACTGATCGCCTAGAAATAACATATCACAAAGTAATCTCTACAAAACTCAGGTCTGAAGCACTTAATGCAATCCAAGTATTTAGCACTGGAACACCAACACCAATAAACCTCAAAAAAAACCCCTAAAAAATAAAAACTAACAACAACAACAAGATAAAAAAAACAAAGCAAAACAAAACAAAAAAAAACCCTGAACAAAAAAAATAAAACCACCACACCAACAATAATGCAGCTGGAGTGACCAAGGCAGGAAAAGAAATATCCTCTTGAAGCAAAACAACTTCAGAAAGTTGCCATGTCAGCTATAGTTGGACTTTTTACTCATTTTTTTCTCCAGAGAGAAACATGATCTTTGTGTTCCTTTTTGTATTTGTATCTACTTCTATCAACTCATATCAAAATCAAGATAATTGCCTTTATGTCACATATAAAAACATTTCAAGTTACTTACAGATGTGTAAACAGTCCTTTGCATCAGTCTTTCCACAAGTCTGTGGGGCCTTTGTATATGTGCAGAACAATACAACTATTTATGATGAAAATTCTTCCCACTTCTTAGGATTTTCAGAGCCAGTAAATATCACTACCACCATGATTAAAGAAACATATTTACTCAACAGGAATATTATAATAATCCTTTACAAGTAATCTGTCAGCTTGTGTGGCACATTAGGAACTAACCTACATCTGAGGTGCATTCATAACTATAGCTTGCATAGTTGTATGTACTTTACAAATGTTGCTATTTAAAAGTGGTTTTGTCACATACATGTTAAATATATATAGGCATGTATACATTTTTTTTGGTTTATAATGAAAAAGTAGAACCAGTATGCAAATGAAAGATCAAATATCCCTTCAATCTATCCATTGTTTCCAGGAAAAAAAGTATGTTTACTCCTGCCATTTGCAAAAAACATTGCAAATGTAAAATAAGACTACTGAAACATATACTTTTGATTAAATCACCAACTTTTAGTTCAATTAATATCTATTGCCCAGCAGAAAGGCTGTGCTAAATATTGCTTTAACTGCTTAAACTTGTTTCAGACACTGTCATGTAAGACCTGGTTTGAAGTGCTAGATGAGTTGATTGGCTTATTGGAACTATTTTAATTCTATATTTGAGTTGTTCTGACAATCAAATGTAATCAATGAACGAGTCTGCAAGGCTACGAAAAGCCTACAGCTAATACAATTTGCAGCTCTTAATGTGGTTTCTTTAATTAGAGTCAAAAGCTGTGTCAGTCTTAAACAGAGTTCTGTCTTAATCAATTCTTAACACCTAAACCCGTGGATTTCTTCAATGCTGACTTTCCTACCCAAAGTAACCTTGGATTTTTAAGTGAAGTTCTTCTAGAGTGTAGGGATCAGAAGGTTGATGATATACTACATTTTTACACACCAAGAAACATGTTTTTTTCTTTCACTAACCCATTCCTCGTACTAATCTAAAAATAAAGTTCACATTCCTGTGTTATGCTATTCTCATTATATGGGTTTTTTTTTTAATTTATATGTTATTAACACTAGTGCACAAAATTTAAAACAAATCACATTTATTTAGGGTGCTTTCAAAACACCTACTCCTTTTTATACTTTGTGGAGTTTGGTTTTTTAAAATTATAAAACCTCAAACCTAAAGTTTATGTGGAGCAAAGTGACAGCATAGTCACATGAGGTGCTAACTTACATCATTAACAGTTCTGTTGATATTAAAGGAACTATGCACAGAGCAAGGCTTTCCACTCTGATTAAAATACAGCTCTGAGCTTTTGAATCAAAACCAAGGATATAAATTGCTCTTGAGGTGGAAAAATCTATTCCAGCATTTTATAAGACAATATTTTGAAACAATACCCATGTTCAAATCGATGGGACACAAACTGTGGAAGTTCAAATCTTACACGGCTTGAGCTTTTGTGGTGCTCTGCCACACCAGCACTCTTCCCCTCTGTACATGAAAGATGGTAGAGCAATTCCCAGCAGAAGATTTCAAAATACAAAGCCTCTAAATGCTTCATCAGAAGTAAGGGGTCACTAATGATATATGCACTGTTTGAATAAACCTGAACTTTAAGCCAAATAAAAAGCAGCCTCCAGAATTACATGTGCATGTGAGTGGGAATCTGAGCTCTTCCATCAAGCAGAAGGGTACTCAGATGGCACTGCCACAGCAGAGATCTCAAATACAGATGGTACACTCCTCTGATAGACTCATCTTTGAATCTCTCCTTAGTAAAAGATTTTGTCTTTTCCCATTATCACATTGACCTATGGCGGTGTGTTTTTTTTTTAACTAGAGTGCTGCCATTATGTTGTTATTATCTGGCCCTCCCTATTCTAAAATGCATTCAGTGAAGCAATTTTAAAGGCATTAACAAAATAAGGAATATTAAGCATTGGTTTTGTTTTGTTGTTGATGGTTGGTAAGCATTTATAAACAACAACATTTAGTTCAGAGCTAGTACAGAATTTTTCATCCACAGAGCTCCGAAGACTTTTTAAGAGGAGCATCTATTGTAACATCCATTCTGTATATGAGGATATTGAGATATAGATAAATTCAGTGAAATGTCCAATGTCACACAACAGTTCATAACTAGAAAGAGAACAAACAAGCTCTCCTGGTTACTCTTCCAGTGCCCTGCCCAGTAGATCACAGATAACTTGCTTAAGTTCAGGCTAATCTGTATCAAAAGACGAGTCACAACGGCATTTCTCTCCTCACCTTGACATCAAAGAACTCCTTGATAATTGGTAGTTTGTGTTACACCACATTACACACTCCTATTAACCTTTACTGAACCTCTTTATGTTGATGAAATCCATCAGCAATGACTAGTGTGATAGCACACTCCTTTTCTTTTCTGCAGAGAAATTTGTATTCGCTTCATCAAATGATTCCAAGGAGCTCTACATTAGCCTGTCACATTTGACTCTTGCCACACACTGATGTCTGAGGAACTCCTGTTGCCTCAAACTCCCATTTAGTTACTTCATAAAATACACTCTGAAATGCAAAATATTGAAATTTTTGTTGCATACTATATAAGTATGATTAGCTTCGTGAAGCTGTTACTGGTCTATTATAGCCAAAGATCAGCTATCCTGGGAAATTTATCATCATCAGCAGACTTGACAAGGGTAGTTACTGCTTTCCTTGCAAGATAATTTACACACAAGTATCTTGCAATCATTGCAAGGGCACTATATCCCCAGCACATTTAATCTTTACAAAGATACTTACTTCCGACCTATTTTTACTTCATTGCTACATGCAAGTGCTACAAAACAAAACCAATTAAAGTATTAAGTTGAATGGTAATCAAAAACAAACAAACCAACCAAATTCCTAGGCCACGTCTGTGAAGCATGTCCACACAAGGTATCTCCTCAAACCTTTGCATAACTAGATATGTACAGGTATATCATGTAAACAGCAATAATGGGAAGAATCTTGAAAATGTACCTAGTTAAAACAGCTGAGCTAGTGTGGAAAAATACAAGCTACTCTACAATATAGAGTATTTCTCATCATAAATAAACTTGAAAAGCAGCAGTCATTGGTGATGTGTAAATTCTAATAATCTCTAATAAATAAAAAGATAAGGAAACTCCAGGATTTTTAAACACTTGCTCTCTATAAGGTATTTCAGTTTTTACTTGAAGTAGTTAATAAGCCTACACCTGAACAACCATCACCAAAAATGGGTGATCCAAATGACAATCTAGTTAGGACATCTAATTCTAAGTAGCTGAATGGGGGTCAGGAATACAGTCCTGTCTTTCCCTTTATCGGAGTTGCTTTGGGTCAGGGCTGACCAGAGTAACGAAAACATTTGAGGTTTCCCTTGCCTCCGTCTCCAGGCTGACAGGACTTTGGACTCTTGCAAAAGAGTGCCACTCACCATCTTTCCTGACTATGAACTCCATCATGATGAAAATCACTGAAAAAGCAAATTAATGTCTTGTAAATTCTTTTAGACATCTGAAACATCTTCACAGGCCAGCATGGGTGTTTTAAGAGCCAATTAACCAAGACTATTACAAATCGCTTTAGAAATATATTTTACAGACACTATCTATGTAATTATATATATCTTTGCTTGTACTCTAGAAGAGAACATAAAATCCTATTTAAACTAAAAAAGAACATTCTGGAACTGCCCTGGAGACTCCTTTTTCCCTAAAGATGTACTTGATACTCTTGAAAACTCACTACAGTATTTCACATGAACTGCTTTAAACAATGAACAAAAAACCCTTTAAGTATAAATTTGCAGAATCACAGTATGACCCAGAGGGCATGTTCATCCCAGGTAAAGCCATCACTATATTTTCAAGTGAAAGCAAGTATATTAAGAGGCATGTATACCCAATCTGGTTGTTACAAAAGTCTGAAGAAATGTGAGAATGCAGTCCTTTCATCCTGGATAATTATTCTGAGTCACTGAAGATTCAGAAGTAGGGAACCTGACAACTTACTGTTTTCACCAATTTCTCAGCTGGGATGAGATACTACATTTTCTGTCGTACACAAAACCGCAATGGTCTTCTCTGAAAGCCATCATGGTTACTAGAAACAAGGACAACCAAAAGAGACAGCTTGCTTTGTGCTGTAAGGTCACAGGATACATCCACCAACTAGTTCTTTTGATCAGACTTTCTTTAGAATGTTTTTTCTCATTACACTTCCCTTTATCAGTCTCTCTTCTCTCCTTATTGTTCCATTTCTGTGGACCTATGCCTGTCTTACACCCAGCCATTGTTCTAGTTTCAGTGTTTCTATATACTTTTATTAGACAATGCTTATTTTCCATCCCAGAAAAACTATGGGAATTGTTTCCATGGTTGCCCCTAAACAAGCAATAAAATGAGCAACAAAGAAAGCTAGAGGCAAAGTGGAGTATAGTCACAAAAACTGAAGAATATTCTGAAGATAAACCTTTGCTTAGCAATACCCACGTCTCGTGACAAGATTTAAAACCACTGCTCATTTAGAATAGCTAATGGTTACTGTTCCTCAGAAAAAGAAACATGTACTCTCATCTCCATGGGACACAATCTGTTCACAATTTGCAAAGTTCTCTATAACTAACATTAATCTGCTTGGATAATACTTCTAAACCTTTACCCTTCGCATTGTGTGGGACCTTCAACATTACCTCTTAAATGGGCTTTATTTCATTGTTTGTCACTGTGAAGGACATGGCATTGATCCCTGCTGCTATATCTCATCATTGCACTTTTCTGTATCCACTTGATAAAAGTATTTATGCTGATTTAGCATTTTAGACAGGTATCAGAACACTAGGTATCAAAGTGAGTTTCTAATAACAAGAAAAAGCATAACATCTGAATATCTGAAGTTAGGTGCCTAAATTTAGGCTTCCAATTCTTCATTTCATCACCGAACATGAAAAATGATTTTATTTTCAAAAACCTAAACTCCCCTCAGTCACATCAAAGCCAGCAACGTCAGTGTGTTCTCAGCATCTCTGGAAATCAGACCACCTGCACATTCTCTGTGTGCAGATGTCTTGAGAGGAATTCAGCAGGCTAACCATAAAAAAAGATTAACATTTGGAAACCAAACTACAGTATTTGGCACTGCCTGGAAGTGTGAAAACACATTTGTGTTTTTGCCACACAAGTTAATATTTTTCACTTTCATGTGTGATTCTCAGTCACTCATAAAACTTCACAAGAAATAGCATAGAATGACTAGCCGTTCTGTACAGTTAGGTAGAGTAGTATATTCACCGTGTTTTCTTTAAAAGCCCTGTAAAACAAACTAGTAAACACAAAGAAAAACAAAACATTAAAGTTTGTTTGCCAAACCAGGTTCAATCCAATATTTACTAACTGCCTTTGAAAGACTGTAATATGATATCAACTGATACCCTGTAGAACAGAAGTTGCCCAGATCTGTTTCCCTATGGACCATTTAGCTATAATGCATATAGTCTTAGACTGGCATCTGAAATACTGGCATGCTGCTAGCTCCCAATATGTTTTTTTTCCTCTCAACAGAGATTTTTCTCTCTCACACTTTTAAAAGTGAAGGATATGAAGCTTAAAACCTACTAAAGAAAAAGCCCTGTGCACAAAACAACCAACACATCAAAATCACAGCCAGAGCTCTGTTGCTCTGGTTTGGGTGGTCTTTTTTTTTTTTTTTTTTTTTTTTTTTTATTAAAATTGGATTAATCAGCATAGCATATAGAAATAAACCATCTAACTCAAGAGTCTATAATGAAACGCATAAGCTGATATATTTATCAGGAAAAGCACGGAGCTTTTGCATTAGAAAGGATCCAGCACCAGCTTTGTTTTTCTTGGTCAATAAACCACTATTAACGATAATGTATCTATGAATTAAAGATGCATCAATCTGCATAGCAGAGAATAGAAGCCATGAATAACAGCCAAATCAATACTATGCAGTCGTAAAGAATACAGTGTGCTCTCCTTCAGGCTAATGGTAATTAATTTACTTTTGCTCCCTTCACACATGAGAAGAAGCTAGCAGAAGAACACTTTAATCACATAAAAGTTGTTAATTAGAAAAAGAACACATACTGTTATCTCCTTTCTGTATCTTTTCTGTTCATATGCTTACAGCACTTAAAAGAAAAACACTACTTTATTTGCACACATCTACAGAAAACAGCTTGTGTTCTAGGAGCATATGCATATACTGGCTGATATTTTCAAGCGCTAAAGTTTGAAAGTTTATGTCTTAAATAAAAGATCTTGTTCCAGTTGGGAAGCTTGTTAGTATAAAGGGCTGATGTCCAAAGTCACAGTTTTGCAACACAAATACTCTACTAGGGAATATAGGTATAGAAATATTTTAAGCCTTATGTGGTTCATTATAGCATAACGGAAAGCCTTAGTGCTGGAAAAAAAAATACGTTTGCTTACATTGAGACTTAGTTTATTTCATTTAACTCCATTAGTTAATTAAATAATGCCTATTTTGCAATTTAAAAAAAAAAAGAACAGGCTTAAGTTATAAGCATGTAATGGAGGCAACCCCTTCTTAGGAAATAAAAAAAGATTTGGTGGTCCTGTTGGTGGACCAGCAAGCCTCTAGAAGAGGAAACAAAATAAAGCTGCTGGTTCTCTGGTTTTAAAGAGAGTACTGTCGCTGCCTGAAGAACAGAATTTTAATATCCATTGTGTCTGAATTCTTTTAAGTACTATTTTTGCACAAAGTAAATTTAAATTGCTACAATTAAAGGTACATTTTCATAAAGACATCGAAATTAAAGTTTCCTTTTTAAAAATATATTCTTCAGCATAATGTTCAGCAAACTGCCATCAGCAGACTGTTACTATTTCATTGCTTGATAAAAATACACAATTTCACTAAACCTGAGAATATCAAGCAAAACCGCCTGAATCACAGGTTACTGGTAGTCAGTCTATTGATAAACTCCTGTTTGCTCACCCCAAAGCAATGACCTTCCTGGTGAGCTGCATCCAGCACCTAAGAGAGCAGAGTAATTAACATATATTTAAGTTAAAATCACAAGTGGTCCTACTGAAGCAGGCAGAACAAGTCGGCACTTAAAGCTACATATGTGTGAATTAGGGTCCCGGTGGTCATTTCTGACTCTCAACACAAACTTATGTACTTCTGCAAAACTCAGGTTATCAAGCTCAAAAAAGCTGACTTCCGAGATTGAGCCTGACCCTTTGGTTGCTTACCAGCAACCATGTAAAAGATTCAGATGTACGGTTGCATCTCCATCTTGTGAGCTTCCTAAAGAAGTTTTGCTGTGAAAGAACATAACGCACATAACCAAGGGCAGAACACACTCTTAATTCCAACCACAGGTTTAGTCATGTTAACCTACTGGAAAATCATAATTATTTAGGTTCTTGTCAATCTCTGCCCTGCAATGTAAACACCCTGGATTTATTTGCAGGTTTCCTCCTTTCACAAAAATACAATTTGTCCCTTATTATTACAAATGTACGAAGAACAGCATACATCAATGAAATGTAATTGTGGTGACTGGCCATTCTGTTTGCATGTGGAGGTTGGGCAGAATCTGTGCTGCGTGTGCAGGATGGCCAGAGGCATACATCTGTTTGTGCAGTTCTAGTTCAGTAGTTTAAGGAATGAAGTATCACCTCATTACAGAGCTGCCATGTATGAGTGAATTTGTGGAGCTCGCCCTCCTCACAGCCAGACAGTTCTAATCTCCTCGCAAACCGCAGTGGCAGCACAGAGATGAAGTGTTAAGCTTATCAGGCCTCATCTGTACCATCACCTACTTAGTTAAGCCTCGGCCATCCATTTCTCTGTCATTTCTTTGTTCCTGAGGTGCCTGAATGCATAATAGCCACTAGCAAAAGATACAAGATATCTTTAAAGCTTCCCAAGAACACTACCTACTTTTTTTTTTTTAAACGTAAACTAAAAACAATTCACAAGCACCATTTTAATCATAGTTTGCTCTACCTGCATTTTTTTCTTACACTAGAATTCTACCTTGTACTGTCACAACATGACCCATTACAAAAGCTGTTCGTTTATTTTATATTAACTTTAACTGTTTGCATAGAAATTGCAAACTCTGAAAAAGCCTGTATTCCTGTTATAGTATAACAGTTAAGAAGAGTTCCGGTAATTGAAAATCTTATGGCATAATAACAACAACTTTGTACTCAAACGTTCTTTTTGGGCATCATCAAGCAAATCAACAGAGTTCTGTTTCAGTCACAAAATAGGGATTGTTCTTTAGTGGCTTTTAAAAAGGCACCAAAAAGGCTGCCTTTAATTCATTCAAAATAAAGCTTCCTTTTAACTATTTCTTTTTAGTAACACAATTTTCCTTTCAAGGTCATGATACCTCATGCATTTTTATTTCAGGAGCAAAGTCCCAAACCTTACATATAAGCAACTGCACCCACAAGATATTCTAAACACTTGGCAGGAAAAACTTGAAGTGGCCTCTAGTGACGTACTCTGAGCTAGGTAGAAGACCTGCCCTCAGATCCAAATCATTCTACTGTTTTGGGAGCATCTGAGCCAGCTCAGCTTGTAACCTCTTGACCACAAGGGATTCCTCTGCCTAAGCACTTTCTGAAGCTGGGGCACTGAGATGGACTAATCTCCAACGTTTATAGTCACCAACTGAAGATGACTTTTCCTCTCTCCCCAACTATGTTGGAAGGACAAGTAAACCAGTTGGATTAGGCTTGTTAGCAAGACCTGCCCACCACATCTCCTTCTGGTTTAACACGTCCTCCAGATTACTGTTACAGGTGTACAAGCGCTACTGAGAGATGCACATAAGGAGACACTGACGCCATTCCAGACCTAATGTCACTGATTGCCATAAGCCACATGAGTATAATTATGTTCAGTCTCTATGGTGCTGGGAATACACAAGCAGCACTTTGCATGTACAAACAATACAGCAGCATTCTGATCAGATCTACATTGAAACTCATCTATAAAGGATTTTAAAAGTGGGGGAAGTCCTTTTGCAGGAACAGCCCAAGCCTGCATGCAATACTGCTCTAATTCATATCTATAGAGCCTCTAAGGATTCTGGAGCATTATTTATGCCTTAAAGGTACTGATGGTGCCATCTTACATCTCTAGATGTCTGTAGAACATCCCAATCAGGCCTACTCTGAAAGATGCCCCAGTTGAGATGGAATGTTTTCCAGACTTCAAAACAAACAAAATACTGCATTGTTCATAATCAACAATTTGCTTTTGGCTCATTCTTGAAAACTTTCCTGTTCCAACTGCAGATTAAGAGTTAAACCACAAGAATACTGCTTTATCATTGCAAGTAAGAAAAATAAAATTATACATTTATATGAGAGAGAGAGAAAGAGAGAGGAGCATTTATTGCAGTAAATTAGATAATTTTGCAGTAACAGCTTATATTAGAGAATGTTAATTTGATTCCTGTCAGCTTTACAGCATTCTGTCAACACTACATTTGAAAATAAGTCAAGGAATAAGCATGAAAATATTCCAATCAAACTCCAGCCCATTTATATCCCTGCTTCAAACAAAGAGTTTTTGGTGATAGTTTTCAAAGACATGTGTGGTGGATTGGAAGCTCATTTCCAAAACACCCCAAAACAATGAATAGAAAATTGTATAAACCCACTTGCTTCAGTAACTATCTAAAAACTAGCGCTTAGGTGCTACAAGGTGAGAAATAGTATGCACTACACAAAAAGACACAAGGAGCCCCAGCAAGAAGATATTACTATAGAAAACAGCAGAGCAAAAATTGAAGATGATGCAGGATATCTAAATGTGCTCAGAAGTGAAAACAGGCTTCTATCAAACTAATCTTTTCTCATATACTCATGCTTTCCAGTTTCTGGTAACTATCAGTTACCAGATTTAGAACTCTGACAACCCTGATAACTGGGAAAATACCCTTCACTATACATTATGATCTCCTGCCAAAACAAACTGAGGATACTCAAGTTACCCATCCTCTATCACTTCTGGTGAACTATTAACATCCCACTAAGAATACCAGCACTAGATTACTTTCTTCTCCTCATCTGGTTCTGCTGACCCAGTGTGTAAGATCACTCTCTGGAAAAGAAAATCCACAAGGACAGAATGTGGCATGTTTCCATGAGGCCCTCACGAAAGTCTCTGGTTACTGTGGGATGACAAGAGGAGAAGTGCCAAAGCACACAACAGCACAGATGACGGGAAAATAATCTCCTGATGCAACTGTTCCCGGATATTTTACTGTTATTGCTTCCGTAATCCTCATCTCTTTGTTCCATCAATTAGCATGCAGTGGCTATAATCCTACCCAGAAAAAGTCTTTGTTCCCAGATAATAATTTCACTAACACGCAGAAACATTTTACAAATTTTAAGACAACAAATGAGTCAAGGTCATAATCAGCTGGTCATCTTCGGCTTTCCTTGGAAGTTTTCCCTAATCTAATTTCTAAATATCAGTTAACTACTCACAGCACGTGAAAGGATCAGTACATTTATAAACGGTGTCTGATTCTATGACTCTTAGAGATTAACTTCTGTATATTGTCCATCAAAGGATAGTAGTTCCCTTCTCTTCTGGTTTACGAGTTATATATGGACAAAAAGAAAGTAGAAATGGGTCTTCTTTTTTGAACAGCACACTAAGAGTCACCAAGCACTTGCTAAATGACAACTGGGATGACAACACAAATTCAAGCACTGCGGCTATCTTCCCAGCACTGCAGTAGTCTGCTGACGGAATTACTTTAACTTTCCTGTGTCTGCATTTCCTCATTCACAAAAAACAAACAAACAAACAAACAAACTTATTTTACAGGAATAGTCTGATGCTGAAATGGCTATCATTCTTCAATATCCTTGTATAGAAAGGATTTACAAACGTTTAAAGGATATTATTCATTCATTCACTGAAACATTTATAAAGATCTTCTGAAGATGTTTGAACTTAAGATCTTCTGAAATAGTTTAAGAGGATGAGGTATTAGCATATATCCCAGAGCAAACTGAATAAGAGTGAATAAATATCCAAAATACCATTACATTTATTTCTACCCCAGTGGGATATCTTAACAAACCAGATCTTCAAAGCTGCATCTGAAAATTAAATTCCCTTGAAAATACTTCACCGAATAAAAAATTAGCTTTTGTTTTTGGCTAAAAGAGCACATTCACATTAGGTATACAATATTTAAGACTTATTTAACATGCCTATTTCCTTCTCAATAATTTGTAGTAAGCATGTTTAGAATCCTAATTATTTTCTGTTTTTCCAGTTACTGATCCTGGCTTGTCACACTTTACCAGGGCTGAATTGCCAAAAAAAATCCCATATTATTCCAGGTTTAGCTTCACAAGTTGCATTTGAAGAAATCACCATTTTTCTCTATAACAAAACATTTTCTAGATAGGCAGCATATACCCATGCTTCCTTTTTTGTCTTGTATATGAGACTTTTAATTCTTTAAAATGAGAGCTGCAATATAAATCAAGTTTGAAGTCATCTGTCTCTCAGTTGAGACAGAGACTTTAAATTTTAGAACGCTGAACTGTCACATTATTAATAATTTCTTCAGAATTCAGCTTTCATTTTACATATATAGAGAGAATAAATATTTCCAAACTATGCTTTGTAGTTCAAAGATTGCTGAGATAAACAAGATCTGTCTAGTTTCAGGCAATGGCTACAGTAAATAGTAAAATGATCTGTAATATTAGGGGACAAACAAAAGGAAATCTCACTGACAGCATAAAATGTCATACTATTTAAGTTTAAAGACACTTTGAAAAAAAAGCAGTTATTTTACCAATAAATACAACTTAATAATAGTCAAATAAACTTAGCAGAAGCAGTTTTTAAACTCCCTTGTCATTTGAAAGGAACTATGGAAAATTTAAGTCAAAAGGATTTTGATTTTGCTGTAAAATTAGCATAAGTGAAACTGGAGGTTATAACGAAGGCTGTGTTCTCAGAGGAAAAATGGTCCAGTGGTTGAGGTATTAACCTTGGACTCAAAAGAATTGGGCTCAGGTCCCAGCTCTGCCACAGAGTTTTGCATAACCTTGAATTAGTCACTTAATTCCTCAGTGCTTCTGTTCTCAAGGTATTAAAGAAGGACAATAATATTTCCACAGGCAGCTTCACCTTGCTTAGTCTTAGGCTTGCTTTGACTAGTCTTGCAAATTAGGATTAAGCAGAAAACAAACTCTGTGAAAAGCCCCCAGCAGTCTACCCCATGAACAATTTGTTTCAGGACTGAGAACTAGTTTCTGTTCTGAAGCCTTGGCATCAGTCTCAGTTTGCATGGTGTAAATCCCAAACACTATCAAAAATCCTAAGAACTGCAGTAATAAAACAGCCAATAATAGTTGTAGTCCAGCAATAACATTTATATTACATACACTGTATCTGCATAAAAGGCAAAGGCTTATTACATACATTGCTAAAAATTCTAGCTAGCTAACTTCAAGTCTAATATAAAAGTCAAAAGACAAATAAATACATGTTTTTAAAATATATTACTCTATTTTCAGGAGTCTGTATGTGTTTAAAAAGCAAAAAGAACACAGAATTTTGAGTAAAACTTGAATCGGATGAAATAAAATAATATAATTCACATGCATGGAAGATATGCACAGACTAGGAAGCAACACTCCTTATGTAACAAGAGCACAAAATACCTGTCATTCTGAAGTACTGTGATACATTCAAACAAACAAAAAATTCTGTGTGTTATCTACCGTGAAATGTTTATGCACATAATCTGTTACTCAGTCTGTAAAAACAGCTATGCGCCCCTTGAGCGTATGGTAAATATCTATCATGAAGCATCACAAGGACTTTATCTCACTTAAAAATAAAAACAATAGTTTTCAGTATAAATGTCGTATTTTTATTTCATCAACATCAAAAAACTCTTAAGAAATGCATTGCATAAAAATATTTTCCAACCACTGCTTAATTGAAAACTACACAACTCCACAAGAAATAGAGGCTCAAATAACTGCAGTTAGAATCACAAAACATTTATTTTCTATTTAGAGTCCATAAAATCATGTGCATATCATTCCAAAAGCTTTTGTCAAACACAACGTCAAAGAATTTTAGCTGACTGATAAGCAATCAAACTTTGGAAATTTAAAAAACAACGTTAAAATCATTCCAACTATATCTTAGATGTCAGTTTGCAGTACTTTGAAAATAAAAATTGTTACTGTTCCTATCCATAAGTTTGCAAGAAAAAGAAAAGAAAACGCACGTGAGAGCGCTCACGCTGTCATAAGGTAGGAAGATGTAGAGAGACACTATGTAAAATGGGAAAGGAGATGAGGTTCATGTGTTAGGCAACAAAAGAAAAATCACATGAATCTTGAATTATTGAGCTTGAACTAGAATCAATTCCTCTTCTAGGCTTCAGTGATGGAGCATCACAAACCACCCGAGCTTTGCATTTGAAGTTTATGTCATCAGCAGAACTCCTCAGAGGAATTATGGGTCTGTAATTCACACTTGTCACTATTTATTCTATACATGATGGTTGCCTGAATTTCATTTGCACAAAGGATGCACTCACGCACTCATTACCCCTGGACCATTATGTGCTTGCATAAATCATCATTTCTTTTCCTTCTAAAGCAGAGTGTGGAATCCATCCCCATGGAAAAACAACATCTAACTGCCTAAGCAATTTTCTTGTATGTCAGATTTCTCTTGTCCAAAACTAATACAGAAAGAGTTCTACACAAACTATTTGCTTCCCCTACAAGTTCCCACTCAGAAATACATAACGTCTAGCTACACTCAGTTTCCTGGAAATCATAATAAATAAATGAAATGGGTCCAACAGATTTATATATTCTACCAAAATAAAGCACAATGTTACTGCATTAAGCTTTTTTATTAACCATAAATAAAAACTGATGTGAAAATGAGGTACAAAGGTAAAGCTAATGTTATTAAAATAGTTTGAAAAAAACCCATGACTTTACTAACTGGTTTCGTAATGCTAACGTAGGGGGAGAGGGAAAGGAATAAGAAAAAAAAAGTATTTAATTAGCCTAAAAAAAATTTCTCAGGTGGGAGTAGATTAATCTTTTTTAGAGGTGTGGTTTTTTTTTTTCATAAAGCTGAAGGGAATTTTATTGCTTAATGCATTAAATGCAAGTGTTCTACATCATTTTAAACTCAAAGAAATTTGAATACAGCATATGATATATTCCTGCAAACCCTTCGTCACCTACTTGATCAAAATGAGATCAGCGCAGCTCCTACTTGTGCAAATAGTACTCACAGGGGTAGGAACTGTCAGACTCAGATCTTAAATTTAAAAGCATATATAGATGACATGAAATAAATAGTCCAAGCCACTGTAAGAGTAGTATGAAATATAAGAATCTATAATTCAAGCAGCAGCAAGAATCTGACTTGTATACAATATAAATGCAATACAATACAAAGAGCAAAACACTACTACTACTAAAAATTAAATTAAAAAAAAAAAAAGCCACCCCAAAACCTGCAGAGATACTGCAGCAAAACAGTACTTTATAGCACTTCATAGAGGGATAACAGGAGTATTTGACACTGCTTTTACTTCATAAATATATATTTATATATATTCTATTTGAAGTATTTACTTACTGCAGCTTATAGAAAAGGTGAGAGGTTTCAAAACAGTTAATGCTATATGCCATAAGAGGAGGACAATTCAATACTTCTGCTAAGAAAATTGTTTACCAAACAGTGCCTTGATGTGATCACTATCACCAATTTCTATCAATCTAAAATTTAAGCACTGTAAGAATTCCTCACTGCAGTATGTATTTTTCATTTGTCTTGTACTTAATCAAAACATAAAAATCAGTTTTATCCCTATTTTAAGAGTTCATCCAACAATTAGAAATAGCCAGTGAATAACGCCCTGGTTTTCAGGAACTGATACTGTACTTCCCATTCCTACAGTGGCTTCAATATTTTCACTGGCAATTTTGTCTCAGGACTGCAGGTCTGAAAGTGTACCAAACCAGTCCTCTCCTTAAAAAAACACTGAAAATATAAATTCATAAAATTCTAGCTTGAAAATTCAGTCATCTGCATACAGACACTTATCTATATTTACTATATGGAGTATTGATCCTGATCCAAAGAATTGACTACTATTTACTGTGATAATTTGGTGACCATGTCTGCTCAGTAAATCTGCCACTGAAGTTTTTTTTTTTGTTGGAAACAAGTTCCCACACAGGAATGATGGCTGCTTTTCAAAACATAACAACCATGTTCATTTCCACGTATAGTTTGTTTATATATTTCCTCAAATTTCCAGTGTAAATTGTCCATATAACAGACTAAGTTTTTAAATTTTCCACTCAAAAAAAAGAAAAAAAAAAAAAAAAAAAAAAAGAAAGGATGAAGGGTGAAGTCTCTGTTATGGATCATTTTTAAAAATACAGATACAAAATACATTAATATGGTAGAACCTGCTGCACTATTATTTTCAACTCTGTTATCAAGTACATGGAATTAAAAATTTGCAACTTATGTAGAGCAGAACACTGACCTATACCTATTACCTTCAGCTATGCACCTACAAATCAATTGAATTCGGGAATATTCAATGGTAAAATGGATTAGGAGGAAAGAAAAAAATAAAATCTCAAGATACTTCTAGGCACGGAGCTTTTTGACTCTATCCAGACCCCCACAGCTGCTGACTGGGTTCCACTTCACCAGAACCGGACTGTGGCTGCCTCAGTAGCTGTTCCACCTGCGTGGGTCCATCTCACATCCAAAGGATGCGCTGACAGCGCTCCAGTCAGGTCTGCTGGTGAGAACTCACAGTAGCAGGACAGCCATGTCCCTACTGTCTTGATGAATGAGACAAAGGTGAGGAGCCCTCACCTCCGAATCCGTCTGCGGGGAGCGGCGCACAGTCAGGCTGTTCACACCTGGCCACGCTGCCCAGTCCCTCCTGCATCTGTGCTACATCTGCTCTCGGCTCCTTTGCTCCTGACACATTATTACTATTTATTAGCTCTGGTTCAGGGAAACAAAACAGGAACTTTGCAGCGTAAAGCTGAGGATGCAACCTGAATGCCTTTGAGCATATGGGAACATCTGAGCACATACGACCTCCGAGGACCCCCTAAGCAGAGGGGCTCTGTCTCAGCACAGCACACGCGGTACACAGCATCCCTGGATGCAATCCTACTGCAAATAGTACCCACCATTCACCTTGCGGAGTTGGTTGCTCTCAAAGACAGCCCAAAAATAAAGCCCTGTAAGAAAACAGAGAGCAAAACAAATTCCTAGTGTAGACAGACCTGATGTCAGTAGAACTCACCAGTGTCCATGAGGTTTTATGAGGTGCTAATGCGTTCAAATCCTGCGGCAAGCACTCCAGCTTGTCTGTTACTCAAAATTAAGTCACTTCAGCTTTATTCTCAAAATGCTCTCAGAGTAGAGGTATAGAGAAAGAAAGCAAGCAATTCCTCCTGACACACTAAGCTTTGGGCAGACGGGCCATTCTTGGCTGACAGGGGGTATTTTGTGGCCATGTCAGATGAATGACCAGGACCTGCGTGAGACAGATTTCTAATGGCTGAGTCAAGTGAATGAAAGCAGAATTTTGATCCATTTTTCTAATATGTTTTAATCATACCATGTATTATATATGCGTACGTTTATATTACCCAAGATTAAAGCACAAATAAGGAAAGGAACTACAATTTCTGATAACTAGCATGCACACACAGGCACGTGGGTATTTTAGAAAAAAAAGAGTTTTCCAACTCCAAAATAGACAAATATAATCCTCAAATCTGCTAATCCGATCAAAGCAGTTATATACTGAGCACTTGCTACTTCAAATATGGCTGTTGGGAACGGGGATGAATTTCCGGTTTTAAAGGCAGCATTAGGTTCAGTTTCAATGACACACTCAAGTTTCATAACTGTACCAGAGCCAGAGTGTCAATAGCCACAAAATCCCCTCTGTCCAAGTATTTCCCACTCAGCAGTATTCAGTTGTGTGTTTTTTCTTAATAGTTGCTTTGTTCCTTCCTTTTTTTAAAGCATCTTGCTCCGAGTAGGCAGTCTGTTACACAAGAAGGGTGAATTTCCACTGTGTATCAAAGTGGAAAATGGACTTCAGATGCAGCATTAGCATATGAGAGAAAAAGAAGCCAAGGAAAGCTCTCGGACAGAGACACCCTTTTTTTTCTTCCTTCTTTGATTTATCAATTTGCTCTGGACAGTACAGAAATATAACAACATATCTCACATTTCAGTTTCACGTAGTATTTTCTTTACGATCATATTTTAAACAGATAAGTACACAGCCTTCACTACAGAAGAGATATGAAAAGTGAGTAAGTAAAAGTAAGAATCAACAATTATTTCAGCCTAAAAAAGTTGTGAGATTTATCACATGAAAAATTACACATATGTTTTCCTGATAGTAATGCATTAACACTACCTACAAATGATAATAGAATTTTTACATAGCAAACAGCCATTAAATAAATTTAAGTTTTAATGCTGATTTCAAGCAAAGAGTACGAAGATAAATAGATTAGCCTGTCAAGGCTCAGAAAATAGCAAGCTCTGTTTTTATCATGTCTAAATTTGTTTTGATTTTCAATTGTTAAGAAGTCATAGCCAGTTTTTGTTAAAACAATACATTTCAACACTTAGTAGTTAACTAACACGTTTTTATTTTTAAAAGAATACTGAACAAAAACCCAGATGCATACTGCTACACACAAACAGGCACAAGACTCTGTATAAAAGGGAAACAAAGTAGTAAGCTACTTGTGTAACACTGTTCAAATACAAGACCCATCAAAAGTGAGCATCTCAAAGAATTTCAACAAGAAAACTTATTTCTGCCATTCTGAAATGGAAAGCATTACTTGAAATTCAAGCAGGGGGATATGTTCTCCGCCCAGAAAATTTTCATCTCAGGAAAAGCTGTCCAGACTGAAGATAAATAGCTGTTATCTATATCTTTGGAGCAACAACAATATACTTCAGCACGCTTGGTCCTACATACCTATTATTCTGCCCTGCAACCCTCCCTCCTTTGATCTCTAAAGGCAAACCATGTACTTTGATTTTCTTTTTCTACTTCACGTAGCTGATATTTCTTTCCTCCAAGAAACTAGAGTTGTAAGACATTTATCAAGCAAGCAAGCTTTTGAATTTCTTCTCCTAACAATTTAATAAAACAAGCTAAAAATCAATAGATGTAAAAACAATCTTAGAACTGTTAAGTGACTGAGGCTGTATTATGTTTTCTATCATAGATGAAATAAAACTCGAATGATCACAGATCACATTCCATAGTAGCAACAAAGCAGACAAGATTATGGTAATTAAGTAGACAGAATAATAGAATATCTGTTATATTTTGGAAAGTCAGCAAGTAGCAGTTCTTCGAGTTTCTGACCTAGAGAACAGCCTGATACACTTTTTGTTGCCCTGGTATAATATATCTTCAGGAAAGAGCTTTGTTCTGCTAGAGATGAGTTAAAAATAAATGGTAGATTTCACTGAGTTCATTCCAAAAAACAATTTCAAGAACCAAAACTAACAAAAAATAATTACCTTCAAAAACAAAAAAGAGTTGGGTATTTTGGGGGAGATGTGTTCTGTTTTTTTCTTTTTTCTTTTTCATCCATGGAAGCACAATAGCAGTCAATTAATTTGTGTGTGCACTTCTTTAGGAGAAAGCATGATTTTTTATAGATACATACACCTGAAATTGTATAGCAAAACACAAAAACCAATTTAATTTCAAAAGTTTTGTCTCAAGATATAATCAAAAGAATCAGATCCCTGCTGACTGTTGCAGCACAACTACGAGAGAAAAAGACAGCAAGAGCAAAATATCCCTGACAGTTTTTTTCTATTTGCTAGAGTTGAGCCACAACTGGCCCTGGGCTTCATTTGGTTTTGCCTCATGTCTACATTCTGGAAATCCAATTTCAATTTCAGATGGCAGCATAAATTTAAACTGGTTCAGGCAGAAAGCAACCAAAAATAAAATTTAAAAAAAAAAATCCTCTCAATTAACAAAGGACAAGTTTTGAGTGAAGTGTTTCATAAAAGAGTTGGATTTTGGTTCAGTTATTTCAACAACTCAAAATATTATTTTCCTTCCACATAGGGAAGTTGATTCAACCAAACCACTTTTTCCAGGGTGTAACACTTCTTAATTTTACTTGATTCTCCGGACCTGCTGATACACACTACTAACTTCAGACCTTAGAAGGTGCCTCAAGGCTCACTTACAGCATGATTATGTTCTATAAATAGTCCCTAAACACGTGTAAAACATCTTTTTAAAGTTTTTGGCAAATTTAAAAATAAATACGGAATAAAATTTTAATTAAATGCACTTTCAATCATTTACGTTACTTAAATACTATTTCAATATTGTATACAATATTGTTCTTATACAATCATTCTAAAAAAGCTCCTCTGTTAAAAGTGATAAACAAAGGACTGTGTCAAGGAAATGATAGGAGGAACTCTATTCACAGATCAGTTAAAAGTTCTGAATTTTTTTGCAGATAATCTGTCTTCTGTAAAGAAAAGTTCACTAAATTACACCTATGTAGCAAATTTAATACTTACAATTAATAAAACACAAGTAATTTAATGCTGAAGTTTAAAAATGTACAGCAAGTCAATGCATGTAACACAATGCAGCTACACACAATGTAATCAAGCAGAAGCCCATCCCATATTTGATAGGATAGCTATGCATCCCCAGTCTATTTTTTATTCCTTTCATATTTTCTAACATGAAGTACTATTAATGACTACAAATACCAGCTTTGTCATTAGACAAGTGTTCCATCAATATTTTGTAAACACTTACTCAGGAAATGCCTTTTCAGCAAAAGCAGAGATTTTTTCAGTCACAAGCAACACCCATCTTTCCAGTCATTTTACACTGGATCATTTTCCTTTAATGAATCCCTGTTAACAGAGATGTCTAACATCAACAGGAATAGTTGAGAAATGCTATTTTAGAGCATCACAGAAAAAAAAAGGCTCAAAATAGCAAAGGATCAGCAAAAAGGATCACAACTACTAAATATTATTTCCTCTCATTGAATTTTCCTGAGTGTTATACAATATTTACAATTATTTCCTCTCTGTCATTACTTTCAGGTATATACAGTTAAATTTAACAAAAAAAAAATTAAAAATTCAGCAACATACCACCATCAACACCTTTGCATCACCCACTCTTTGCTCAAGGATGGAGTCTTTGCTTTTACTTTTGTTAGGGGTCCTTCCATTGACAGTCCAAATTTGGAGGCCAAGCCTGAAAACCACCCATAGGCAAATTTCTCCCAGTCTCAGTGTAGCAGCTATCCCACAATACTCCCAGGAGCAAGCTGGCTGCAAACCCACTGGTGTCCACCACTGCCTTTCTCTCACTACTCAGCATTGCCCAGCCTAACCTGAGTTACGGGTTTCAAACAGGCATCTATTCCACCCTCAGTCACTACAGAAGTAACAGAGGCATACGCACACGTGAATACTTACTGTGAAAGACAAAGAGCAGAGATGAATGGTACAAGGTGAGGCCAGACTGGATAACACAGTTCGGTGAGACATCATATCTGTCATGTTTGTTGACAGATACTACTGAGATTATCAGCGCCTAATAATTTTGGTACTTCATACGTTAGAATAGCACTACATGTTACTATGCTACTGCTCATCACTAAATCATGAGGCACGACACAAACGCAGGGCACGGAGCACAAGGCCTCATAGGATTGGTGGGATAAAAGATGCCAGAGTATAGCTAAAGTCCTTGAAGAGTTTTGCTGGGCAAGAAGCAAAGGTTTGTCTGTTTAAGTGATATTCCTGAAAAAGAAACCATCTGTGCAGCTGCATAGGGTACACTAAAAACTTGTCGGTAGCGTTCCATCACTTCCCTGGGAAGACCATAAGAAAGCAATGCAGTTGTAACACTGAAACACGATGAACAAGCCAATTTAGAAGTATAACCTCCCCACCACCACCATTTTACACAACATGTCTTTAAAGCACTGAAATTTTAAAGCACTGAAATTACTATCACAAAAAACCCACTGAGGTCAACTACATAAACAATATTTTTTAAAACTGTCTCCTGTGCTGATGAGAGGACAGTGCTTTAAGACAGGACTTGTTTTTCAATAAGTAGAAAAGACATGAACCTTTACATTTACAAAAATAAATCAAGGACTCCGTGCTGGGCTCCAGTTCCGCAAAAAGGTTGTTCCCAGCTCTTCCAACAGAAATACTAGCATCATCCTCATAAACACATAAGTCCAACGCTGATACACAGGATGGTAGACTGAGAAATGTCCAGTGATTTCCGCAGCTCTTTCAGTATTTTCCACATTCAAACCAGTTTACTCATACCCAGTTATGACTGTATTTTGTTAGAATTCAAACAGATGCAGGAAACTTAAATGTGCACAGAGGCATGCACACCATGCCAGTTTATAATAAACAATCCTTGCCTTTCCATTGTGAGAAAAGCTTATATAAAGGATGATGACAAAATAGAATAGGAGAAAGTCTAAAACCTTTAAGTTCAAATATCTTAATAGCATGAATACTCTTTAACTAAACCTAAAGCTGAAACATAATGTCCTGAAAGTAGCACACAAAGTGTTAAGGGAAACATAATTTTTTAAACTGTACTAATAACCATCACTACAGTATCATAACAACTGTTGCATTATTTACCTTCTGTTACTTAAAAAGCCATTTGTCCAACCAACCACCAAGAGACCAT
>JAAGAY010147603.1:45103-82687 GCA_011801015.1 Ardeotis arabs
AAAACTTCAGATTAAAAAAAAAAAAAAAAAAAAATCAGCTTCCAAACATTATCTCACTCTGCTGTACTTTCACACACAAGGATTCTGGAGTTTCTTTCCTCAGTTACTCCTATATTTTAAAACATTTCAATAGCTTGGATCATAAAGCCTGTTTTTCTCTTATCAAGATATGCAATTCCTTCCTCAAAAACCTGAAAGGATATTAATTTTGTCAGAGTCCTTGAGTCATGAATTCCTTTGCTTATGCTTAGAAGGGTGAAAGCACTGATCTTGTGGGGAAAAGACAAAGACCAAAAACGCCACACCTAACACAGCACCGAGGCTGTACTGTTCCCAGGCTACACACAGCAACAAATTACTCTCTCAAAAGGAGAATGCAGTTTTTACATGAAGTGGAACAATTAATTTCACGCTTGTCAGCCCAGTCTCAATAGTGTGTTGATTTGAATCAGATCTTTGTGGCGCATTACTGCCTGCAGTGGACAGCCTTGATGCCTCCTGAGCAGACATATTGCAATGATGACTATCATTGTAAAACAATCCATCAATAAGAGTAATTACAGTATTGATCAAAATGGCTCGGTGTTTCGTATCGGAATCAATTCTCAGGAGTTGCCAGAAACAGAAATATCTAATGGACTATTCCATCACTGCAGCAACTGAAACAGCTAATATTCTGGAAAGCTCTTAATAATTACTCATTGACTCTAGATTTCTGCTTCAGTGGTTACCTATACCCTGCCTACTGTTGCTTGAAAGTCAGTCTTAGTGGTTGAAATAAGATTCCAATGCAAATTTATAAAGTGCTAACATCCGCAAAAAAATTTCTAAAACACCTTATATAATTTCACTGTGTTTCGTTAATCAGAGAATCTAATTATATTTCTTATTACATTGTTTCTGGGTGAGAAACTGCATTCTGGATGCCGACAGCTCATTTTACAGTGGCTGCTTTTACAGTTCTCCACAATAGGCAGGGTGGAATGCATTACAGCTCAGATTGTAAACAATAGAAAGCATAATACCATTAATGGGATATTTTCATGTAAGTGTCACTCACTGAATTACAGATGGTATTGAGATAGCATCAGCTCTTAACACTGCACTATAAACCCTGGAAGATATCTTCATAACATGTGCCTGTTTCATTTCAGATTTGTCTGTCCTCGCACCTAAACTGTCCCACTAGTGAACTGTACATAATTAAGACTATATTCAAATTCATTTGCATGCTGATATAATCTTAAATTGCCAATAAAAACAAATTTGAATTAATAAACTGGCACATTATGCAGGCCACTGCAAGAGACAGTATTAGACCATTTCTAATAAAATACTTTTATATCGCGCATTAGCATTATCATCAATTGGAAATCACTAATATTTCCTCTGATGTTTGCTGAAGTAGCATTAATTATGCTCACTTTCTTTTGGTATTCATGTACCATCAATGTAATTAATTTGGCGTTTACTGAAGTGTGAAATGTTCTGCCTGATAATAGATTTCCCAGAACCTCATACCGCAGTCGACCTTAAGCATTCCAGTTTTGCCTCGGCTAAACACAGAGGTTGAGTTCAACACCACAGTATCCTCAGTGGTAAAGCAGCAGCATAGGAAAAAAGAGCAATCTGGAAGCCTTTTTAAAAAAAGATTTTGCTGATAAGGCTAGCATAAATATTTGAGTATCTCAATAGACGAAAAAGGTAAGCTGAAGCGTGGAAAGGCACCAATGCAAACATCATGGCTGAGTTCTAACTGCAGGGTGAAAAAAGGTAGGATTGCTTCAATTTAGTTTTAATTGCTAACACTATATTTTGCAAATCATTGGAAGTCTTAGGACTGGACTTAAGAACATGGAACATTTTGAAGCAAAGATGCTCAAGGCAAAATACATGAAATTTTGCAAAGTAAGAACAGCAAGGAAAGATTATTGTACTAAATAGTAGCCCCCATTTAGACTGTCATTGCTGGTAATGAGGAGCCTCCATAAGCTTACACAGGACCTGTTTCACACCTCTCTGAAGTCAAGAGGAACATTATTTTCTACCCATGTGTTCAGGATCAGGCCTTATAATACAGACATCTCCATAAATACCAACACAGTTCGGACATAAAATATTTTACGTATTTAAATATCTAAACATTTTTCTCTATATTGTTCTATTTATACCCTCTAAGTTGTGCTCCACGTTACTAGCGTTGCCTTGGCTTTTTTCCTCAAGTGGATTACATTTCCAGCCTAATGATATCATCAGAAAGTTAATCTATGCTCATCCAAGATGCTTTAATCATTTCCTGCATCTAACAGCTGGCAAAGTCTGTGAAATGCAATATTAAAACAGCCTAGGAATGCTAGTGCATGAGCCACCCGACACTACTGCTGTCACAGTTTTGTAAAGTTTAATCAGGAAAAAACTACAATAGTTTAGATATTACCAAACCACTTCTGATAAATACTGACCCTTTAATATGCACCAATATGTTTTAACCCTACAGTCACAAGGATGAATGACCAGCAGTTTGTAATGTTCCCGTTCATCTTGCTTCCTTCAAAAAATGAATGCTTGGGAAAAGCTTCTCCAAATGGAATGCCAAAAATTTACAAAATTAAGTTTTAAAAATATCCCTCAGAAACTCAGAATACAAAACCAGACAAAACAGATGGCACATCTTTAGAGAACAGGTATTTTTCTTGCATGCTCCCCATACACACACATTTATTCTGTGCTAAGGGTGCCGAGCATGGCTTAGAGCGGCAGGACGAGCTTTCACAGCCCAGAATCCAGATACAGGAATAACAGCAGCCTAAACAAAAGTATTCACTCTGTAAACGCAGGTAAAATTTTATTACAGTATGCTTTCAAAATATGACAATAAAAAGTGTTTGTGATACAGCTATAAATTCTACGACACTTAGAACCTACAAGGAAGCTCCTGCAGAGGCAGGTCTTCTCTAAACCTAACACATGCACCACATGGAGGATATATATCCTTATGTCTTTATAATTTATACTTTTAATTCATCACAATATTATCTTTTTTAAAAAGCATTCCCTGAGCAAAAGCTATGCACAGCTGGTGAATGAATGTCATAAAATCCTTGCCCTCTGAAAACAGCTGACAGTGAAAAACAGCTAATGATGCCTGAGGTGTCTGTGTGCCACTGTTAACACAGAATTAGTTCACTCTATTTCAAAAATCATCCTTTTAAAAAAGTAATTTTAAAATACCAGTGAGACATTGCTTGCTTGCTATGCTGTAGGAAAAAAAAAAAAAGGACAACTTACTTCCCTGCATTGTTTATACCACTATCATTTAAAACTACATACTAATAAACATAATAAAAATGCTGAAGTGGCATTTATAAGTGATAAAGACAGATAATGCCTTTATCAGATTATCAGGCAAGGACATGTACTTTTAGTAATTTGCAATTATCATAAGAGTTCACTACGATCATAAGCCACCTTCACTAAAAAGCGACAGAGGACTTCGGTTTGTTTCAACAGACAGGAAGCAACTCATTTCCAGTTTCTGCCCATTTCATTTCAAAGGGCCAGCATTCCAGGCAAGTAATGCTCAGAGAGAATTT
Organism: Ardeotis arabs; assembly: GCA_011801015.1. Lineage (NCBI taxonomy): Eukaryota > Metazoa > Chordata > Aves > Otidiformes > Otididae > Ardeotis > Ardeotis arabs. The sequence continues at coordinate 48,697 of JAAGAY010147603.1, forward strand.
CATAACGTCACTACCTTCCTCTAGACTGCATTTCACCAGAGCCAGCTCAGACCAAGGTTTGCAAGCAGGTTGTGAGGCACCTGTTTTCATTTTCCTACCTGAACTTTACCAACAGACAGCAAGGCAAAGCAAAGGAGGCTACAGCGCTCCTTGAAGTCTGTAACACATTGAGTACAAGCTCTGAGAAGCTCCCACCTACAATCTATACAAAGGTATGCAGAATTTGTGACAATCAGTAAAACACTGAAAATTTCTTAGAATTTTTTGACAGATTATTATTCCAATTAATTGTCTTGGTTCTACAGATTTCATGTTATAGATTCAGCTTCCTATGATTGCTTTGGACAAACCAGACATGGTTTAATAATCACAATTTTATCTTCCCACAACATTTTGTTGATTTAACCTTTGTTTAATGACACAGTAGAGGCATGCACACTTATGCTGACTGCTGATTTGGACTTAATGCTAACTAAACAGCAGTTTATTAGAAACAAAAGAAAATCTACATCCCTGCATGAATGAAGTTGGTAGAAATTGCTTGCTTCCATGAAGCTCCAGACATATTACAAGACAAAATTCTGTCCTGTAATAAACACATCATGTTCCTACAGTAAGACCACACGTCTGACACGTCTCTGCTCAGCCACAGTGTAAGTAACCTTCAAAACTGAGAAACTTCCAGCACTGCAACGGCAAGCATCGTGAGGCCGCACTGTCTTCTTTGAAAACAACACGAGAAAAATTAATCTGTTGTAAAATGGGCATAAAATACCATTTTTACGACAACTGAGTTGCGGTACAAGGTTAAACACTTGGCACAGCAGATATGACACCATCATATCTGAGTAAGATGATGTTCCCTAGTCTTGTTTCATATGCCCAGGTATACCGGACAGTGACAAACCAGCAAGAGAGACCGAGTGGACGGTCAATACTTCCAAAAAAACAGGAAAGAAAGAACAAATTGAATATTAAAAAATAATCTACTATTCAAACATACTCAGATGCTAAAATGCAAGCCACCAGCATTTTTCAGTAGAGTCACCATTAAAGTCAGCAAAATATAATGTGTATGAACAGCAGATATGTATTTTTATGTAAACTTTAATTATTGCAGCTAGCTTTCTCTCCATTAAAAAGGGTGCGATCAAAGGCACAGCAGCGTGCTCTGTGTGCAACACATACTAGATCGCGGGTACACGCACAGAAACCAACATACAGTTGCATTTGAAACACAAACCACTGCTTTAGCTCTCTTAACTACTTGCAAGAGAGGAGGCTGTGCACCCAATTAGCCAAATATTGGAACTCGTGTTACGTTCTAGAGCATCTTACATTCCTTTGGGTCTGGTTAACATGCTTTTGGCAGACTTACCATAGATTTTAAAATGTGTATATATTTTTTTTAAAGTATATTTATACTAACAAGTGCAAAGCAAGTAATACTGTTAAGAAATACTTGTTCTTTGAGGATTCTCGCTTCATTCATGGAGAAAGTCTTGTTGACCAAATCTGCTGATTATAGGAGATAAGCAAATTTTATTCCCTCTCCCACATGAAAATTAACTAGAAGCAGGTGCAGTAAACACAGTTGTCAGATATTGCTCAGAGCTACAAAAGACTAAAACATATTTAAAGTTTTTACACAGTAAAGTGATCAAGTTGTATATTTCATTATGCCCTGAAATTTGTTAAACACCATCATCTAGATTCCCCTGTTTCACTTTATCCTTATAGAAACCTCTGCCTTTTTAAGGATGGCTTACAAAACAAATATTTTTATGAACCAATAAAGAGTAGCAAGAATTATTTTTAGTTTCTTAATATAAGGATTATTATAAAACATATTTTTCTTTTTCTTAAACTGTCTGCTGGGACTATATTTTTTTCTCATCAGTCAAGAATCTAGTAAAGATGATAGGTTCAAATCATACAATTTCACTTCAGTAGATCTGTCCATTCTATTAATTACTCTCCAGCTATTAAGGTAGCTGTTTATGAATAAGTGGGTTATAAAATTCAATCTAAGCAGAAAGTTTCTGAAAAAATAAGTTTAAGTTAGTTTATCTACTAACAATTCATGATGCAAACCCATTGCTCCATTTTTAAATGGCAATATAATTTCAATTTGGAAATTTCAGCCCTTCAGTGTACCTGCAATTTCAAAGCCATTTCTACCTTTTCTTTCCAAGTTATATAACCTTTCATGGCTATTTACACTGCAATAGCAGTTTCAGAATGGACCAGCTTTTAATGCAAGCATTAAAATTGCTTTTAATGCAAATATGAACTGTGAATCTAAGTAAATGTGCAGAATTACTGTTTTGCAGTGAAGGGCAACATATTTTTGTCCTCCAATTGTTCTCAAATGCCTCAGCATTTTTAAATTCATTAAGAAATACAAAGCAGCAAAACCCTCTGAAGCTAAAATTGAAAACGCCTAAAAGTTTACAGTGCAAGACATTCATCATCTTCACTCATTTTCTTACTGCAATCAGTACAAAAATTTTAGAATTCAAGGTAGCATTAATTTCTATTCAACCAGTCGTAGCCTCGTAGTCCATATTAACATTAATGGCTTTTTTTTATGAAACTTGCAAATACTGTTTGGAACAAAACAGATTACTCTCCACAGCAACATGAGAAATCTCTGTCAGTCAAGACCTTGTCCTTTACCATGGTGCTCGAGTTTCCTCCTTTTGGGAAGAGGACACACACATAAGGAACCTGTAGTTCCCTGGAATTCAGACTTCACCGATATCTGCAGTCCCACTTGCTTTGAGTTACAATGGTAAAATTACAGTCTTCAGTAGACATAGCTTGTAGCATTTAATTGCTCTGCTTTTTATCCCTACAGCCACATGAAGTCCTTATAATTTTTTGTTTGGGAGAAGGAAAAAAATTTAATTTAGAATATATGTTGTTAATGCTTATGTTGATGTATTACACTTTTCCCTATATGACATTACAAATAAACAAACAAATCTACTTGTTTTTGTAAAATAATTTTCAATTTTTCAGGGCACTGTAATTTATCTGAAAAAAAAAATCAAGAGTTAGTTTGAGGTTGTGTTAAAATTCCTGTAAATAGGAAGAATTTTTTTAAAAAAATTAATAAAGAGCATTCCACTTGTCTTGCTAGTATGCATTTGCCAGACAAAATAATTCTTGCTATGCGTATATTGAATCAGAGATGTTTGAAAGGAAAGTAACCAAAAATGTGTGTGCAGTACTATTTGCAGACATGTGAGATGGAAGATTCCGTGCTTCCAGAAAACTACAAGACTTGTTCATCTAAATGCCTAATTAGATATGCAAGCATGCTATTTAAGGCATTTTAGTTGGTAAACTGCTAAACTAACAGTAATTAAAATAGTGTGCTTAAGGTAAACATTAATAGGAATGGTTAGCAAGTGTCATTTATGTACCTGGTGCTATACTCTGGAAGTACAAGTCTTACGCATCTTCTATACAGAAATTGCCTGTGTGGAAGAGAAAACTAGTAATTGCTCAAAACGACACATAAGACATGGCTCTACAATACATTCAATTGTGATTACATATGGATGTTTGCAGAGCAGACAGAAGAGAGACAGAATTAGACTAATTCAGGACTAAATTTAGCCTTCATCTGACACAGACAAATACACTTTTTTCCAACATCAGTAGTATAGGACACAGCCAACCTAGGCAGCTATAAGCACTGCGCTGCGAACCGCAGCATACCATGCATGACAGCAAAGCTTTGCCTGCAAATTATTTTCCCTCCTTCCATTCCGGAGCACTGTGTTAAATAAGCTGTGCCATTACATGGACTATAATAAGTCTCTCCAATTCCAGTTTTTACCACGTGTGTTACTATGAAGCGCGCATAAATGCAGATTAACTCAGCTAGTTCAAAGAATCTCGCTGCTTCTAAAGACACAGTTTTGTTTATTGTCATCCTCTGATCTTTGGACTCTTCTCAACCACGTTGCCAAGATACATCCTCATGTTATTTCAGCCACTAATAATGTCTCATTTACCCATCTGACAAGTAATAAATTCACTTGTAAGCTTTAGGACAGTAAACCAGAAAAGCTAAACTCGGGATTATCTAATCCACTTTAAACTTCATGTTGGTGAGACAGCTGGTGTGCTGTGACCACCGCTTATTACGCTAATCACAATTATCTCGCTCTTTCTAAAGCGCCTGTGCTGCTGCAGTGTCCAGCTGTTCTCTCTCCTGTTATATTGAGCCTGCAGACTTCTGGGGCTGGAACTGCCTTTTCATTGTCCATGTATAACTATACACAACCAAAGATGCTCTAAAACAAACATGTTAAAATAATTCCATAAAACATACACAGTAGGAAAAGTTTATGATTTGCATTCTATCTCAGATTTGTTGCCAGTATTGTTATTCATATCACAGAAGTTACACAAACAATAGAACAATAGACTTCCCAGTTCAGCAGCTGAATAAATTACTTGAGCTTGGGTCAAGACGAGTTATCCCTTTCTTGTCCTTTTATTGTGAAAAGGAAATACAGATGTCAGTTCTGAAACAGAAGTGGAGTTTGGAGACACAGTTCGAAGGCTGAATTTTGACTTTTTCAAAGTATTCTGAAAATGCAAGAATTAAATGCTTTGCATTTTTAGGACACCATCCCACTACTGAATTAATAATCTCCAGGGTACAATGACGAAACAAAATCCAACTCTGTGTAAGAGGAAAAGACAACAACCCCTATATTTAGTTTGCCTAAATAAAAAACTCTTGTGATCTTTCCTATTAGAACTGCTACTGTTTGCTGCAAGAGCTGTTGATATTCTCCAAGGACAAGAAAACAGCCTACAGTGTTGTGCTAGATTTTGCTGAGATACTACCTGTTTGTAATGTGAGGAGAGCTGTTCCTTTCTCTTGATTGGATTTGTCAGAAGCATTTTACTTTGTCACCTTGTCAAAGGTAACACGGGAAGAGGAAAACCATAGATTCCTTAGGTCATGGCTCCTAAGATCCCTACCAACAGCACCAGTACTACCACAGAGGGGTTGGGATTGCTTTGGAGGGACCAGGGCAGAGAGAGACCCAAAGCGAGAGTCACCCAGTAGAAGTGGCACAGGACCACAGTAGCTCAATGCCCCCAGTGCCACCCCCATCCATCTGTTTTTCTAGGCTAATCGTCCTCAAGCCACCACCATCACTCCTGAAGATTAAGTACTCACAACCAGAGTAGCCCTCTAGGTCCACCCATCACAAAGGATGTTTACAGATGGAAACACAAGAATCTGTTTGAGGTTTTATCTTTAAAAATAAGCAAACAAAACCCCTCAGAGAAATAACAAATGAACAAGCTACACTAAAAGAAAAAAAAAAAACAAAAACCAACAATTTAGCTGACAAACTCAAGTGCTTGTAAACTAAGAAAAGCTTGATTTACAGTTGCCAAGCATTTGAGCTTGCGTATACAAACACTTTATGAGGTACACTTAACTCTGCTTGTCTGTTCCTTCACAAGATCACAGTGACTTTCAGTGCACAGAATGGTCTCGCAGTCTCACAAATTGAGGTTTCAAATGTGCAATTTTGCCATTGTAATGATGCGTTTTATGCAAAATTATTATATTTAATTGCTATTTTATTTCTATTCAGTTCTAACGTTTTGCATCAAGGAAACATTTCTATGGATGCAGCAGCATTTTATAACTCCAGATGTAGATCTGAATCATTAACAAAACCTCAGAAAACCAGACACTAATTCCAACAGCTGAAAATTACTGTGAATAAAAGCAAAAGCTGCATCCTATGTACTCCTATAAACTTCTTAAGAAAATACACCCCTGAAAAGACTTGCCTTTGCATCTTTGGTTTGAAAAAGAAATGCTTGGTGTTTTGATTCTAACCACTGAGATCATGTGCCACAATTTAATGTGGCTTTCACAGAAAGAACTTTCTACCTGTGTGAAGGCAAATATATTGAATCTCCTAGTTCAAAAGACAACATGCACAACTAGTCTGAGAAGGTAAAGAAAAAGTGGCTTTGTGCTCTTCAAAATCCACTGCTCAGCATGGAAACTGATGGTGACCTAGTTCCTGGATGCTGTCTCCCAGTTCTGCGAAATAGCTCTGAACTGGTAGAACTGCAGAAAATACAACTTTAAAATTTTGTACTCATACAGTACCGCAGGAAATGTCAACAAAGTTACTTTGGTGAGTGCTGAAGCTCTCAAGGTACTTTTGTAAAAACCTAGAGGTTTACAGATTTCCATCCCACTGACAAACGGACAGAGACATGCAGCTACAGCGATTTTATTATTTAAACTAAAGCAAAAGTCTGCATTAATGAGATACATTTGGGAACTTAGGGTCAAACCCTGTGACGGTTAACACAGTGAAAAGATATGAAACATCACAAAGCACTTGAGGGGAGTTCCTCACAACATTAATTTTTAGCCTGGCAGAATAATACTCATTATAAGATCCCACAGATGAAAACTAATGTACTGTGAATTTTATACCACTTCATTATAATTCAAATGACTTTTTCTTCCTTCTTACATTTTCATTGTTTGATATACTAAAATACCTCTGCTCCTTTTATAAAGCATAGGAATAATGTCAGTGTTCAGCAAATAATGTACTAAATAAGTAACATTCAACAACTACATATGGTTGAATATTTTTGAACTATGTTATGCTACAAAATTGCCATTTCATCTCAAAATATGACTTATATAGCAAGGTAAAGAAAAACTAAAGAGCCAAGTGTTCTCCTAAGGGAAAGAAAAATCAAACCTTTTATATTAGTAGTGCACTGTTTTAAAAATTGATTTTTATGAAAAGCATTGAAAGGCACTCTCCAGCTTTCAACATTTATTTTCAAATCTTCAAGCCTTACCTACGAAATAAACACATCCAGTACATTAAGTCACATCCCAGCTTTTTGTAAGCCACTGGTAAAAATCAGTCCGTTACCCATTCAATTTTACACAAATTCACAGAGCATTGTACTGGACCAAGCACTTCTGCATACCCAATAGTAACTCAGCACCTTCCTTATTTTCCACAGTAAAAAGTCAATCTTGCTGCTGTTCAGAAGCCAAAGAGACATTTTAAGTATTGGTTCCTTTTCTCTTTTGAGACCTCAGTCTTCAGTGTGGGCTGCAGTGCATCACAGAAATATTAATCTAATTACTATAACCATAAAATTAGGTTGACAAACTATTTTCCTATGCTAATTCGCACAATCTCAACAGTTCACTCCTAGTCTCTTGACGTTTTATGTGAAGAATGCAGGAGGTGCCGAGTTTCTTGCAGTGCTACTGGAAACAAAAGTATTTCATTACAGGCAAAACAATTTCTGTATCACACCATGGAATTACTATTTTCTTTAATCTCTTAACTTAAAATTCTTCATATTCTATTGCTCCCTCTTTTACCATGCTTACTGGAAGCTCTGGAATTTTCTGTACAAAAGTTATGTCTTTCATACCTCTTCAACTGTATACAGTTTTTCCCTTGCATTTCAGGAAGTGTTTTTGAGCCATAAATACAAAACAAATTTACAAAGGAGATTAAATATACTTTATCCCACAACTATGTGTGTGCTTTCACAGAGATTTTTAAGTAGGTCAAAATCTTGTAAATCAATACTGACAACTCAGACAATTTTCTTCAATCCTCAGAGTCCCTGTGTGTGCTTATCCATTGAAGTCTCAGTCTAACCATGAAAATTTGTCTAGGCAAAACAGGATCTGGCCTGACTCTTGATTAGTAGTACAAGATCCAGCACTCAAATAATTTTCAATGCTTCCTCAAAGAGTCTGCAGAGGATGAGAGATTTGCAGTTCAGCATTCCCCGTGCGCACTCCAAGTCTGCCTCTGAATTCCAGCCTCTACAACCAATGCTCTCCACCCAGCGATGCACAGCAGCATCACTTCTTCTTGAAGGAACAGCATTTACTGCTGCAGCAGACAGCATTGCTTTGAGTAGGCTGGCTCACAGGCTGCGTGCAATGTTCATTGACAAAAAGAACTGCCAACGAACAGTCTGGTGTAAGCTGCTAACAGCTGGAAAAGAGAGCGGGGAGGTGGTGGGAGATTGCTCCGTTTTAGAAAGACATAGGGTAAGCAGCTCAAGAGGTAGTGAGTGGTCCAGCAGAGCTGTGAGATGGTCTCAGCAAAGAGCTGGTTGTCTCCAGCTTAACCAGAGCTGAGAGGAGGTCACATGTCTTTAGTTTACAGATCCTTTAGTGAAATTCATAAGAGGAAGACTAAGCCACCAGAATACATGTCAAAGCCCCATCATAATGATCTAGATAAAAGTATAAGAACTTTCTTGGTGATTTTGAGCACATCTGACTGTCAGTGTTACTGAGTGCTGCAGAGTCAAAGATTCTCTAGAGGCAGTTGATGCTCCTATTCTAACACCTTTCTGTAGGGGACGTGGGGTGTTTACCTCGTATCACTGGATCAAAATAAGAGGCAGCATATGCAATGCAGCAGAAAGTCACTTTGCCAAGGAGCCACTGAGAGTGGAGCAAAGGCAGCTAAAGAGTGGGTGGTTGGAGAAGGAATCATCTAGGAGAAGCAGCTAGAGACGCCCAGGGCAGAGGAAAGCACAGAAAGAGCAGAAGAGAGCAGAGGGATGAGGCAGTGCCTATGCCAGCCGAAACCCTCAGCAGCTTCTGCCTGTGCTGCCTCTCACACTGACTGCACCATGACCACCTCCACCCCCACATATCCGTACAGCTCCTTCCCACAGCTAACGAGAAGTGCACTAGCCCTTAAAAAAACTGCAAGGCCTGTGCCTTTTACTTAACAGTTCTCTGGCTGTTCAGAGAAATGACACATGGAGAAAAAGTTGAAGATGCAATGCCTTGGTGCCAAAATGTCCAGAGGAACCAGTTCTACCAGTTGGACAGCACAGGTGCCAGGAAGGCAGACTGCTTTAACGATTGCACGGCTACCGCTCACAGTCTGAAACAAGCAGCCCATGGCACTTTTGAAAGCATAATCTTCTAATTAATAGAACTCCTTTTCACAGAACTTCATTTTCCTGCAATTTCTTGAAAATGGCTTTGTTCCATTGGAAACGTCTGCTCGTGACACATAACCCTTTAAAATATGCTGACCATGCCCTGGACTTTATTTGCATATTAATAGATCTCTCTCTCTCTCAAGGGATTAATTGTCTTCCCAATAGAATCACACAATCCCATTTATGCAGTTTATTCTGGCTCTGGGATAGGGATGGGCAGTTCATTGACTGCAATTCTATTGTTTCAGAATTTGGGATTTCTCAGCAGTCACCTTTTTATGTTCTTAAATGCTTTTCAGCAATCATGGGCAGTATGAAATAGAGATAGATCTTTTAAACCAAGTTTATCCAATTCAACACTGGTTTATATTCTGCAATTACTCAATTTATGATTTTTTAAAGAGGATGGCAAATTAAATCATTCTATTATAGAATTCTGCAGAGTAGATAAATTGCACCTTAAAAAGCAATTGATATACATTATTACAAATGTAAAAGCTAGAAATTTGAGTACAGGGATAATCTAGACCTCCTTCCTTTGCAAAAAGAGAAGTCTAATGAGTCAATATGATGCCAGGTTATGCTCTCACGCAGGCTATTCTCAACTAACAGATGCCTAATGAGGCTGTACATTTGTAGTCTCTCCTATAGTCAGTTAGGAGGACATTTTAAAGCGCTCTGACAATCCACTTCGACTGAAATTAGCTAAACGTGCAATAAAATTCATTTGTGTCGGAATCCTTGCAACCACAGAACTCACAGCTTAAACTAAGAAAATATCTAGCACACAGTGTTCATCTGATGAGAGCTCATTAGTGAATGTGACAGAGGCTACAGCAAATTTCCAATTTATTGCAGTGACCCGCAATACAAGAATTCGCTTGGCAGATTTTTGATTCCAAAATGCTCTCCCAGCAACAACCTATTTACTGTTTCCCTAAAAGGGATAAATTAGGTGAGGGAGACAGACTAGAGCCCAGCTTCAGATTAGACACTGAAACCTTTTCTATTGGAATTATTGTAATAACCTTGTATTACAAAACTTTATGGGAAACACGTATTCATCACAGTTCACAATCTTTTCTTTCAAAGAATTTTCCTCACTCACTCCTCTGGCTCATGCTTTCTCTAAATAGATCCAAGTTGAAACACTTTTCCAAATGCACAGAAGAATTTCTAGAACATTGAGCTTGGCACAGCTGGGAATATGCTGTCTATAACAACATTCATCTCAGTGCTTTTAGGGCCCAAGGATATGCAGATAATAATAGCAGAAAGTAGGGGTTTTTTTTAAAAAAAAGAAACACCACCACTGTAATTACCATCATCCTTTTCTTGTATTACTGTTGTTTCAAGGCCTCTGTCTCTGCTAGTTAGGGCATTTCAGAGAAAGTAGATAGTCCTAATAAAATCCTCTGCTTCTGCTGTTCTGCAGCTACCAGTGAGCAACTTTGATAAGACTTCACAACAAACACCTAAGATTTTAATCAGTTAATAATGAAAGTTTGGTTGCAGTGCACTTTGTATGTATTTCAGAAGAGGGTAAAAATATTTAAGGGGCTAAGAAGAAATTAGCACACAAAGAAAACATTATTCAAGATTCTAAACATAACTCCAGCATCCCCCACAGAAAGCTCTACAGCACTTACCATAGTCCAAGGGTGTCCCACATTATTTTTCTCACATGGGAAAAATCACGCAAAGTCAGATACTTCAACATAATCCTCTTGTGAGCAAAGAAGGTGCAAAATCCTTTCTTTGAACACAGAAAGAGTAAATCTACATAAATCATTATCCTTGCTAACCACTCCTTGATACTTTCTTCAAACACCAGACAGCATCTATCTTCTAAGTTTTCTTTCAGAACTTGTCATCTCTCCTCTTTTCCTCTAACTTGACCATGTCACAAACATTCTCCCCAAAAATACCAGCCAGTGAAGCTCTCTACGTCCAGGGACCACGTGCTTCATCATCTTACCTCCAACTACTTCTTACCATTACTGTAAATCATCTGAGACCTACTGCAATGGTTAGGCTTACAAAAGGAATCATGCTGTGTAACTACAGCAACTTAAAATAGGTGAGACGTTGCTAACACCATTTGATAGGACATAAATACTTAGACTTGAAAACTGGACATTTGCAGGGCATTCGCACCACCCCAGGGCCTGACTCTTGCACATTAACTGACATCTGTAAGATTCTTAGAAGGATAAAAGGCTCATTTTTCTCACCAAGCATCTACAGAGGACTCATCCAAATTTCCAAAAGGACTTTTTTCCGCCTCCCTATTCAGAGAAGCACAGCACTTGATAGACTATTTTTCCTGCCCGTTGCACTCTGTCAATCAGTACTGCTTCCATGCTTGAAGGATCTCAGGGTTACTATAAGGAAGGAACCCAGAAGTGACATTATAGTTTTAAAGTAACTTTTAAAATTTGCCTGAAATAAAAGAAAGAACAGAATTTACGTGGTCAAAAGGTCAAATTTCACACAATACTAATTTTATTATCTCTAGACTTTCTGTATATTAATTATCTGGTTTCTCATCGTAATAGGAAGCTTTTCAATCTGGTTCTGGTCAAATATTTCAAATACCTGTTTTAAGAAAATTTTTTAAATGATACTTTCTAACCCAATCAAAAATGAATGCATTGAGCACAAGTTATATAACCAGGTGGTTAAGGTACTTTTACATCATACTGAGAGCACATTTTTGCTAACACATCTATATTGCTATTGAAAGTTTAGGTACTGTGATCAAACCTGATCATCAGAACAGATGGACCTATGTCTAAATTGGTTCAGTTGCCTCTGACATCACTGATGGGAGGGGCCTGGAAGCAGTTCAGTAGGCCTGGTTGAAAAGGGACTGTGTGCTCACACCTGATTATGAAGATTCAAATGAAGCTAATCGTTAAAGAAAGTCTTTGGTAAAAGCAGCACATCCTATTGTAAGGCACCATTTCATTATGTGTAAGACTCAATGTAAAATGCTCTGAACAGGACTCAGTTTTGATGTTTTAGCCCTAAAAATGAATTTTAATAAACTGATGCATCTCAAAAATGTTATCTTAAACAACTCTCTAATTAAATAAGATGTAAATATATAGAAAACCAGTGAACTATAAAATGTTACAGAAGTCCACTTATTTAGAAAAAGTGTGATCCATACTAGAAATATTGTGCTGGGATATTTCCCTTGGTAGGAATGTACATAAATTGCATCAAGAAACTGTGATCCAAATTCATACACCCCTTTTGGCTTTACTACAGCTGTAGCTTTAGTGAAGATTCAGAAAGGCTTGAAGCTTCTGATCAAAAAAAAAGGATTGTAAATCCTATTAAAATGGATTAAGGGAAACACTGCACATGACTAAAAATACCAAGCATAATTTAAATATTCTTCAAATGTTACTATTGCATTATGCTGATAACATTTCAGTAAAAAAAAAAAAAAAAGTTAAAAAAAAAGGAGTTGTGTTTCAATTTGAACATATATTTTACACGGATTTTATAGAGAACCTCATCCATCCTACTGTCTTACATGATTTCATGCAGTTAATGTTTTATCACCAGCAGCTTCTTTCTGCAGGTTTCACAATCACACATTAAAGAGTGGTCTAATGTTAAAGATGCAAGACTACCTACTGGCATAGGCACTGGGACTAGGTCCTCTCTGGCTTTATACTGTAATTTCAGGCAGGGTAAATTTCACACAGGGGCCGCTGATCAGTTTCTGAAATCTCTGAGCACTCTGAGGAAAGCTAGGAAGTCTGAGATGGATCTTTCTAACAAGACCCAGTTTATATACTAGTTTTTCTACTTTTTGTATTTCCATATTTACAAAGGAAGCACAATGCACAATTAATAAAGACTAAAGGCAATTCTGTATTAGATTGATTTTGTTGAAATCAATTCAAGACATAGTAGGAATGATCTTGTCTCTTCGTAATTTATATTGTTATTCCTCATGATGGTGCCTGCATGTTTTCCACCTATGTTTTCATATATATTGAAGTGCAGAGCATTTCATGTCTTTTTGGAGTCAGTCCTATATTTATAGTAGGATTACTTTTTCAGAGAACTTAGATTTTGAGGTTTAGGTTATTTCAGGACTTGTTTCATATCGTAATTAGTTAGGATTTACAGAATACAGATGCTTTTATGAGAGCTGACAACGCTTGCCACTAGATTTTGTAGGACCAAACCGAGCTTTATGGTGACTGTAGCCTTACAGGTACATCAGTCACCTCTTAATCACTTTGGTCACTAGCCCTTTAAACATTTCTGCTGAGGCCAATGGGACCATTTGTGGCCAGAAAATTGTGCATTCACACAAATGTTTACAGAACAGAATTTCATACATAGCAGTCCCAATTTTAATCTCGTTTAAAGCAGTGATGATTCAGAATGTGTCTAAAGATTTGCTTACACTAGAACTCTAGACACACTAGATTTAGTTAATCAAGATATATGCAATTATTTCATTGACATACACTTTATATTCTGATATAGTCAAAAACAATTCAGCCCTTAAAAAAATAGCCAAAGGCAGGCTTTGTCACCCTACGAAATACACTGAAAACAGCTAAAAGACGACAGCCATGAAACACTTGTTTCAGTTAAACTTGTACAGTTAAAGCCAGGCCACCCTCCATTCTGCAGGGTTTGCAGGTTTGTGCAAGAGAACAACCTTAGACAGTTTCTCCATGCTATCACCCAAACACAGCATTCATTTAGATTGCCACTGCAAACAAGACTTCAAAGAAGACATGGACTGAAGGGATTCTTGTTTCCAGTGTCCCTCAGTTCCACTAAAGGGATGCTGGATGAGACATTTAAATACTCTTCAATGCCACAACTTACAGCTCAGGATTTTATTACAGGCTGTAAAGCATCAAGTTGCGCAGAGGATATTAGGTGTTACTCCACTCCCTCTCTACCATCTTGCAGCAGCTGCAATTTGTAAGAAAATCTAAGGGCAGGGGGCCAATAAGCACTCAGACATCTCAGTTTAATCTAGCACTGCATGCAAGGCAACTCTCATAGGCATTAGGAATAGTCTTTTACCTGTCAATTTAATGATAATATTCCAGTGTCTATAACTGCAATTATTTATCTCCTTTAGAATTTCTCTATTATCTATACATCTACTCAGATGAAGAATTAAAAGCAATTTTGAGAAAGCAGATTATAGACTGCATTCTGTGGGAGCAAACAGAAGTTGTTTTCTACTTAGTCATCAGAAAGGGTTATTATCCATATTCTCTCAAATGTTTCACTACAATCAGAACAGCGTGTAATAGGAAAAAATATAGCCCCAAGTCTTAAAAAACTACATTTTAAAAAATGTAAAATATTGGAATTACACTAATACATAATTGCCAATAGCCATTACAAAATAGTTGGCCATTCTCCAGTATAATAATGTTTCAAATTAAAACCCACCAACTGATTGAACAGACTTGAAATGCAAGTTAGAAAAGGACTGAAAAATTATGTAAAGTTTTTAAGTTTCCTATTTTTCTAAGAATACTGGAACAGCTCCTGAACATAAGTTTCCTCACTGTATATAATATGAAGAAAATGGGCATGTATTTCTCTTTATAATGAAACTACTGAAATAAAAGAACTTTGTTACTGAATGTGGTAAGAGCAACTTTATGTGCAGTGCCAGCATTCAAACCACAGAGGGAATAGAAACGTGCCTTTATAAAGCTATTCAATATCTGAGCTTTACTCACCAGCACCACAGTGAAGATGACTTTCGTAGGAGGAGCTGGGTTCTGCTTCTTAATGCTAGTTACAGACTTTTGCTTGAATAATACTAGATTGATCTATTTCCAGATAGATCTGGAAAATTCAGTACCTGTCAGAGTTAAACAGAGTAAACTAACCAGTAGCACTTGTTTAAAAAGTTGAGGCATTACGGATCAAAGTAATAAACTAAAAAATTCAGAACAATTATTTTTCCTGCAACAGCATAAGCGAACGCCCAGCCAGTATCAGAAGCAGAACTAGGTGCCTAACTCATCTCCTGCTTCAACACCTTTTCTGCTAACTACAGCAAAGGCAGCAGCAAGTCAGGAAGGATTTGCTCCGCCAAAGAAAGGGCTCAGCCGCCCAGACTTCAAGTGAAGTCGGAAGCTCATTCCTGTCTTTTGAAATGATGAATGGACACCAGGGAAACAAAGAGCCACCGCTGCCTGCGCTTCCAGCAGCCCTTGCCATTCGCCTGTACAGCCGGCAGCAGTAACCACACCCAGAGATGGCAAAAAGACACTTGACATTTTGGTAGTACTGTAGGATATCTGCCTAACCCAGCCTCCTACCAAAGGTGGAAATCACAATGCTAGGAAGAGATAACATATGTAGCAAAATAATGTGGCTTCTTTCATAATGTTAGCTTTATGCTGCTCTGTAGGGAAGACATCCTTGGAAAAGTTCTTTTTGAAAGTTAAATATCTAGCCCCATTCAGCTCCTAATCATTTCTGTTCTAACACTGTTACCACAGGATGCTTCTAAAGCCATTTTTTCCTGAAGTTTGGGGAACACTGAGAACTTACTCTTAATTCCTACAGTCACCAAGACATAGGTAATATGTGAGTTAATTAAATTACGGCTATATTTGGGACGTGGGTGAGACTGCTCCTCGGCTGTAGGAGCACGTCGCTGCCATCTCCTTAATTAAGCTAAGATTCCTTGAGCAATGCGAGTAAACAACACATCTGTGATTATGGCCACGGGAACAGGGAAGGAAAAAGGCTGTTATCATCTCCAGACAGACTCTTATCAACATTTCCATTAAAGCACAGTAAACTGCTACCAATGATAAAATTACCAGTAGGAATTTTAAATGCATTATTGATGTACTCTTGGGAGGTAGGGAGAATTTAACCCTTTGAGGTAAGCATAAGTGTTAATTCTGAGTGAATAGTATACCACTAAGCTATGATGATTTTTTTTCCATTTAAAATACTTTTCATTGCTAGCCATTAGTACACGTTTCTAAACACATGTCATGCTGGTTGCCTTTGACATCTTTTTAAGTAAATAAGTTGAGAATAATCAGCATCTCATAAGTGATCCTCAGGATCTCACTAGATGCAGCTCTTGGGTTTTAGTGTTTTGGGGTGGTTGTTTTCTTCGCTGATTGATTAGCTTTCGTTCTGTTTTATTTTTTATTTTCTACTATGTGGTAGGTTTCACAAACAAAAGCAAGAAACTGAACATATTACACCTCTTGCTGATATTGCAGTTTTTAGCCACAGAAGTCTCATTTAACCTATTTTAAACGAACAGCACATGCAGTTACTTTTTGTGTTTGGAACTGGGCTTCTGTTAAAGCACAAATTAACCATGCATGATAAATTACCATTTGTCTGAATCTGTAAATATTGATGGTTGTTTAGCTTACAAACCTTACTCTAATTATTACTCGGTGCTGTTTGGAATCATCATGCTCCCAGGTCCACTACTTCACAATTTAGTTTTATAATAATTTTACAGATAAGATACCTTCTAAACATTTTAGTTTTCCCTCTAGATAAATAATTACAGTAATTTTTTATCAGAAAACTGCAGGCTGCTGCTGGATTAGGAAAAAACAGAGGGGTTAGATTTAATTCCATTTGATAAAACTCAAAGGGAGAAAATAAAAAAAAAAAACAAACCCAAAACCAAGACTATAAATTACATATATCTTCTCTTCACAGGATGAAAATTTAAACAGAATAAATAGCGACACTTTCTAAAAATCTTTTTCTTGACAAAAATACAAATTCTAATAAGCAAAGTGTGGAGTGTAACTCATTCCCTTAAAATACAGGATGGATACAAAACTGACTTACGCTCAGAATATTTAACTTACCACAGAATTTTTTTGTTCTTTTTCCTTCAGCTAAATGCCGAGTGAAGATCTAGAAATCATTTGAATTCATAACTTTTATGAAACTATTAATGAAATTATAACCACAGTGACTTTTATTGATCAGGATGCACAAAACTGTCTTGATTATTATATGATTTGCAAAGGAGAAAGGCAGGCCACAAACTGAGAAAAGTAAACATTCCCACTCCCTTTTTAATTTTTTTTTTTCCCCAGTAAATTAAGTACATTTGACATGAAATTCAGAGAAACTTGAGGCAATGGCATTCTACAGTATTTTTTATATTATAGGAACATTTTAATACACCTACTTCAAAGATCATCACTGAAAATTTTTAAAGCTACCACCTACTACAGTAACTCCCCCACCAAATGACATCTGCTTTCTAAAAATAGCTTAATAAGTTGCATGAACAGAAATTACCAACTACTTAGGAAAAAGATAACTAGTGTCCTCTAAAGCACTGTTCCACTTCTTTCCTCTGTAACCAAGCTCCAAAAATGGGATTAATACGGTGCTGTAAAACCTAATGACTGGCACAAAATCTTTATACTTTGATACCTAAACAGGTAGTGTGGGTGATGATAAATAGGCCATCACACCATTTGAAACTGAAATGCAGCATACTATCCATTACAGTGTATTTTGTTTTGTACTAACACCGATTACCACCACACTAGCACCAACTTTTAACCCCAGGTGGATGAATTTGCTTTTCAGGATCAATATTAAGTGCTTTTTACAGTCCAGCAGGTATTTTGTTCTCTATTGTATATTAGTTCAGGTTTTGTAACTATTCTTTTTAATCACATCTGAAATTCAAGCCAGCCAAGTTCCTGCATTTATGAAAAGATCACAATGAACGAAAAAATTTGAATAAGCCAAGTGATGTGAATATGCATGGACAAACTATTATCTGTTCTTCTCTTATTCTTTTGGTAAATGGGTAGAGGAGAAACATAAATCATTGCTCAGCATGTATTCAACTAGCTCCTCTTGACTCAGACTAATAGAACACCACTGGCTGAACAAGCATGCATACAGGAGTTAGGCTATTATACACCAAACCATGCTACGGCTGCTTCATTGCACTTCTCAGTTTAAAGGGTAAGAAAACCAGACTTCAGACCAATGTAGAAATTTATTTTAAAATTCAATTAATTTAAATTAAGGCTGGTCTTTTCCATTTTTGTTCACAGATTTAAGTGCTAAGCATTTAGCCCTCTACAAATTTAATTTAATAAAATGCATATATTAATATTACTTACAAAAGCTTTCTTGAAATAAATATATAGCTTGGATCTGGACCTGAACTGTAGATTCATCTTTTACAGAACTAAAGAAAAAGCTTTCCAGAATAAACACCAGTTTTCATAATACTTTATAAATACAGAAAAAATAAACCCTTCAAAAAATACTTGTCAGAGAAAGGATAAATAAAAGGGTTTTCAAACATTTGCTTTTTCTTGCTGAATTCAGGAAAAAGAAAGGGGAAAAGAACGTTAATCAACTGAAAGAAAAAAGAAACACTAAGAGCCTTCCAAAGCAGCTTAGCTAACGAGAAAGTTGTCTTATTCTTAATTCGTTAACAAAGAATGATCGTAAATATCTGGTGGCAGAAGTGTATTATCCCTAAAATTTTCTAAGTAAACTTTTTCCACCTTCCACCAATTCTTTTTTTTTTTGTCTTCTAGACATCACTCAAACATGGTGAACATGAGCGGGGTGAATATTACAAATCAGTCTTGAATATGCTTACAGCAGTTCTCCATTCATACCTCTTTTTCCGTGGTTTACGAAATACCTTGTTCAACTAAGTATGGAGAGAATTTTCCTGGAATTAATTCTCCCAAAGCTGCATGTCATCTCTACATTTCAGCACTGCAGTGTTTTACAGCAAATTCAAACATGATGCCCAAACAACTACAAACAAGTGAACTTTGCTATCCCAACTGAGTGAAAAAAGTAACACAGAAATATATCAATATAAACATGAATGGTTACGTAGAGCCTTAAAGATGCTTCTGTTTGAATAAATAAGTGGGCATGTTCTCCTTGAAAAACGTAGAATGAGACTTAACACATAATTGCTAGCATGGCTTTAAACCTGGTGCAGAAGTACTCTCACAGCATGGGAGATATATTTTGCATGCTAAATAAAAACTGACAAAAGATGTATACGTCCACATTGTCAGCACATTCCTTGCTGCCAAAAGGCAGTCTGCTGTCAAATAGATTATGTTCATTTGGCCTTTGGGAATAGCGGTATCTTAGAATTTCAATTTCAAAACATAATTAGAAGAAGGGAAAAAAAAAAACCACAAACATTAAAATGGCTGGAGGAGGAATACCTTGTATAGAATACTTAATTCAGGATCAGAATTTGTATTTGGTATTTTACTGGAAACTAGTGAAGTAGCTAGAGACTAGAATGTACAAAATGTTATCCCAGTACCGCACAGACCTGTTTTCCTCAAAAACTCAGGTATTTCAATGGAGATGAGGGCAATCGTGTAATCAGAGCGCAAGCTAAAGTACCAAAGTTTAGCCACAAACTCGCTCAATGAAGAATAACCATGCGTACATGGAAAATATTTCCACTCATGTATTACAGAAATATTAGAAAGCAAGTGTGATGGTTCAAAACAAAAACAAACAAAAAAATGTTTTTTCCATATAGGACTCCACTTTTCAGTTTCTCCATCTAGGTGATGCCGAGACTAAGAGGAATGTTAAGTAATAATGCTCTAATTTTTTACCTCAGAAAGCAGAGATAATGTTGAATTACATTTAAAAAAAAAAAAACAAAACAAACAAAAAAACCAACCAAACAAAAATAAAAAAAAAAACCAAAACAAAAAAAACAGATGGCTCTAAGTGAGTAACAGATTCACTTAACCAAACATTTTATTTCCTGTATCTTGAATAACTAGCAAAAAAGTGTTTACCAACAATTATATAACAGCTTTTATAGTAACACAGGGAGGAGAAAAACATTTAGCACCGATTCGCATAAATAATTCAGAAGGTCTAATTTACCATAATCATGTCTGGCATTTATCTTCAGTAAATAATGTATTAGGCATATACTGTGCGCTATTTCCTACAGTAACTACTAGAGAGCATTAGGAACAAACCCATCTGTGTTTAGCATTCTGTAAATCAGGCTAGCTCTTGCATGCATAAAATGATTGCTGATGAAGCCATTTACCTAAGCAATGGAGAGAAATTTTACTTTTTTTTAATGTAAAATTAAATAAAAATTATAGAAACTGCAACATAGATGAGGTTTTTTGTATACCATAAATATTCATAGCTTCCAAATTGACAAAGCATATCTCAGAAACCATAGGAAACACTCTAGGAAAAGAGTTGAGTCTTCCACATTCACTGTGCCACTGACAGGTTAATTTGCATAAGAGCAAATTAACATCTCAAAAGCCTTGTCTTTGCTAGCATTTTCAAGAAATCACCCACCATTATGCTAAAACCACTGCAGCTACCTTGGCAGAACAGAAATGGGAGTTCTAGTGTCGTCCAGACTCGGTGCTTTTGTTTGCTTAAAGCATCACTGTCCCAGCTCCTTCCTTCTACCCTGGCAGGTCCAAACCCTAATAAACAGTACCATACACACAACCACAACAGGTTTTAAAGTTTTCTTCTTAGTTTTCAAGTCTTTTCTATTTTTGCCTCTTAAATCTACAATTTACTTAATATTTTCTGGAATTTATGTATTTTCAGATATCAGAGAACTTGAATTTAACACAAATATATCTCTCCAGAATTAAGGAATACTCTAACTACACTTACATTGAATAGCCACATCTTTAGTTTGTGCCTTACCTATCTGTAAGAATACAGTACGCAATCTGCACGTAAAGCAAGGATACTGTTCTGTTAAAAGCTCACTTCCCTGTTTTGTTGTTTGTTTTTTTTTTTTCCAACTTTTTGCAATGTGTTTAACAGATATTCAAAATAACATAAGTAGAAGCTTCCAAAACTCTCTGCACTTCATCTCTTCATATGATTTTTAGTGTTGTACATGCCTAGGACTTTCTAATACAATTCTCACATTCTGGAAGATATGTGTCCAAGTATAAACTTTTATATTAATAACTCAAGTGAAATCAAGAGCATACTTTCTCACCTAAATCAAAGACATCAGGCAGCTAAATTAAGTGAGCTAATGAAATTTTACACATCTTAACAAGCGCTGTCCTTGAGATCTCCAAGAAGTCCATATTAAGCATCCATGGAGTACATGCAGCAGGATTTTCTTTATTTTTCAAGTACATCCATGTTAATTTGTTTAGATTACCTTTATTCCTTATGTATGTATAATAAATACCAATACACATCACAGCCATGGTCCATTCATCTCCTAGGCTTATTAAATCATTTAAAGAAAGGTTTTAGTTGTAAGAAGTAGTTAGAATGTTTCACTTCAATTACAGCATGTATTCTTGCACAACCCTTGTGTTAAGACTCATTTTCCGAATAGTAGCACTTCACGTATCTCCTATGAAATGAACCAGCCTATGATCATAAATTACATAAAAGATATTCCAGAAATAGAAAATGTAGAAATATTTCAAGAACTATTGTTTATTTCACATCATTTTGCATTACTACACCACTGAAATTATTTTGAAAAGCAAGTAGAAATCAGCAGAATAATTTTTTCTTTTATATGTATATTGAGACCAGGAAAAAGCAGAATACCTGTGGCTTCCAACTGTTTGTCAGTTTCTAGTTATCCTTACAATCCCTAGACCTATTTTTTCTGCTGCTCAACATTAACATCGTAATTTGTCTTTTGATATCAAGGTAGTAAAGTTTTGTAGGACCAAAGCCAGTGTTTCAAGTGGGCTAACATATGAGATCAATGAGAACTGAATTCAGCCTAGGTTAAATAAAACCATCAGACTATATTGGTATGTAATAACAACCAAACAGATACGTGTTGAATGAAGCTTCCCACCAACAGGAAAACCACTCTTAATTGCAAAGTAATTCTAATTACACTTGCTTACTGAAATCTTTAGGTCCCCATAAAGAAATCACAGAATCATATTTTTTAAATGGAAATAAGTATCTTCAGCAGTAGAATAAACAGAGCAAGCTAGATGAACCTTCTGCATCTTGTTTGGAATCACACCTAGATTAAATAGCATGTGGAGAGAGAGGCATCCTCATTATGAAAGAAGGGCCCTTGAGAACAGACAGAAACATATACATACACATGCTCCAAGGACTCAAACAGAGCAAAAAGCATCATGGTAATTTACAGAGATATTATCAAAGTCAATGCAGTTTGGATGACATTATATAATTTAATCACACAAAATGCCATAACAAGGCTTCCATCAAAATATCTTTCAGTCATAAGTCTCAATCAGCACAAAAAGCCCAGTTAGTTGCAACCACTTCTTAACCCTTACTTAATTTCCCTTTAATTGTCAGTGCTGATTGAGAAACTCCATATGGAGTCCAACTACTAAATATTAACAGTGCAGAAAATGCTTCCTGTAACATAAATATTTCATCTGAAGCTACCATGTATAAACCAAATAAAACTCCAAGCACATAAGTTACCACACGTAAAAGAGAATACAAATTAAATTTGTTTATCATGGCATTTTAGAAAATCAAACTAAGACCTATCTCCAGCTTCAGCCTCCTGATCTAAAAAGGAATCACTTTCACATTAGAAATGCCTACTGGCAATTTGTCAAGTCCAGATAAAGCGTAATTTCATAACTGGGGGGGGGGGGGGGGAGGGAAGTGTCAAAACAACAACATAGCAGGAATCTAACTACAGAAAATTATACTATCAGGATAAATGTCAAGCAGTAAATAAGCATGTCCATGAAAGCTTCATGCTATAGGCTGCTGATATCTCCAAGCTATTGTCATATTCTCAAACTCAAAGGCCAACTCTTCTGATGTCTAAACAGATCATAAAGGAATTAGTGATTAGAGGGTCCTTTCAGTAATAAACTTTCCACCACCATAGCATTCTGTCAGTAAGATCGAGCTAGTAAATAAATGAGTGCTGAAATCTCTGAAAGCTAGAAACAGTAGGATGTGGGATTGATCATCAATAGCATCGTTTTGCTGGACAAAAAAGTAAAATAAGCATCAGGCAAGAAATCCACTTGAATAGTCAGTTGTCAGCCTTGTAGTTGTCTTTAAATACTTTCGTTTTAGCCAACAGATGCATGGTAGACAGTTCATTTTGTATTATAGTTAGTTTTATAATTAAAGATTATTTTAAAATTCTTATCATTGTATTATAAACTATTTTTATCCTGTATCACACAAAGAGCATACCTATTCATGCAACACTAAAACACCTCTAAAATGTCATTTGTACCCTCACACTTACAGAAACAGAAAATCTAAGACAACCCTCTCTATCTGCCTGCATAGATATGCATAAAGACTTGAAGGAGGTCTGATCCTCCTTCAAATCCTTATGAGGGCAGGCAGATCAGTAGAAGATTTAGAACTGGAGTCTTCAAAGAGTTTGGGATTTTTTTCCTCCACAGTATTTGAACCATCAGATTCCTTCACAGCTAATCCACACACAGCAGCTGCTCCCTCCAAATTCCAGATACTTGCTACCCATTTGTCAAATCTATTTGCATCTTCTCTGAGATAGAAACATGATCCTGAAATTGGCTCTGCCAGGGTGGTCACCAATACTCATATTGAAGTTTCTGTACAGTGAAATTTTATTTTAAAAGACAATCCAAAACCAAGAAAAGCAGCAGTGCCCCTCCCAACTCATCAATAAAATACGGTCCATATCAGGATTAAACCATACAGCTATTATAAAATACAAGTCCATCTATACCATAAAAGATTAAACACAAACCAAATTGCTCATCATATTTTTAAGACCTTTTCTTTCCATTTTAGGGAAAATATTGGTTTATCTGAATTAAAATTTTGGGAAAAAAAATTATTTTGAAAGTAATTGCAACTCCAATGCAGACTCTCAAATGAACTCACACAGTATCATGTATTTTTTTTTAAATAGGCCTATTTCACTATTCTGAAAGCTTTTATGTTTAAATATCGATAATAAAAAGTACAGTGCAACAAAAAAAATAGAACCAAAATATATAAAAAAATAACAATATTCATTTGTGCAAGGTACATTAAAGAGAGAAAGTCACTAATTTAAAAGCAGAGAACAGTTACAGACGTAAGGCAATAGCAACAGAAAACATTTGGGGGGGGGGAAAAAGCATCCTAAAATCTCTGAGTTATAAGACTATATATCCTGAAGACTGAAAAAAAAAAAAATTCAAGTTTTGCTTAATCCTCATAACTCTCCAAGACATTGATTGCCCTGCTGCTTTTCAGCATCATACATATGCCACACATTGCTAAAATATAGTCCCCAGCTGTTTAACCTCCTTCAACAAGATGCATGCATCTTGAAAACTGAAGAGACATTCAAAGGTCAACAATGTTTATAACATCCCTGGACTTCCTTTGTCTAAACTCAGTTTTCCTGCAGCACCATAACTAACTCCGTTATTGTCCCCTATATAACCTGGGCACCAAGCCACATTCGCCAATGTGTCCTCAGCCACCTTAAAACAAATATTAATGTCAGAATGAGAAATGAGACAAAAATAACGTTCTCTACCTGCCAAAATATCAGAGCAGTACTCCACCATAAATAATTACAGTTGGAAATCAGGGAGTATATTTAATTTTATCAATCCAGAATTGCAAAGCGCCAAAACTGGATTGACGCATGAGCTGAAGATGTCTTTTGTGGAACATGTATATGACAAATTACACACACAGATACAGACAAACACTTTGAAGAAAATGGAAATGCCCTAAAGGTTTAATCTCAAGTTAATCACATACTTGCCTTCACCTTTTATTGGTTCTCTGAGCTACTCACGAAGTTCTGTCTTCGATTCCAATCTTGCAATACAAACAGTAAGGGTCAGATAGGAGTAGGAAGAACAGTAAACTCTAGTAAGTAGGTAAAGACTTGTAACTAAGGGATTGATAAGTTCTCACATTACTCCTCACACGCAAATCACGCACACGTGTTCAGCTATACTTGTTAAGATATGAGGCGAGGGAAATCTAGAAATATTATTACTATATTAAACTTATTGGTTTTATTATTTCTTATAATTACTGTTTTCTGATTTCAGTTTAAATTGCCTTAACCATTATATAACAGCAGGTTGAAAATAAATGTGGTCTTACATAACTTAGTGTGGAGAGAGAAGTTAACCCTTGAATATAAAATGAGTTTTGGAATGAGAAAGTGTGTTAAAATGCAATTTTAGCAACTATCATAAATGCATGAGGTCACAGCTATAACCCACAATATGTCTCCATGCATCTGCAAAGGCTGCTGAAAATTAAGCACATTAACAATTCAGTCAGTAAAATACCTTGCTCATGTAGCCAGAGCTCATCACCATTCCAACAGCTCTGCAGATTGGTACTGCAAAAAAGACTATACATTCTAAATGAGATTGTTTAAGTGCTCTTTTTAGTATGAAATCCAATTTTATCTCTTCATCCCATTTAATAACAAGTTTTTGACAAATACTGTCAACATTTATTATATGTGTGAAATATAAAAAACTGCCTTCTTAGCAAGACAGAGCAGCAAATGAAATTACAGAACGGATGTTGCAGTTCTTAGTTGATGTTTTGCATTAAACAAAAGCCTCTCACATTCTGCCTGGTTGTTTTACAAAAGACAGCATTTAAATCTGACTGTATTAACAAATCTAATAGGTCCAAAAAAACCATGCTCAAAACCAGTGATGTTAACATAACAAGGGGTGCGACAAGGATTCTGTGGTGACACGCTACTAGACATCTTAAAGAGGATGGGATTTCAGGAACACAATTCATGAAGTAAATGTTTGTGAAATAAGCAGACAGACACTTCTTAGTTTGGAACATATAAGATACATTCATTATGTTTGATGTAGCTAAGTATTCTGAAATGTTTAACAGTAAAATAGCTTTAATAAATGCTGTGTTATAACACTAAACGCCTAATGTTTCCACAGCAGAAGTGTCTACTAAATTTTCTTATCCATCATCGCAAATCTTAAGCTGTTTGATGCCTTCTTAAAGGCTCATTTTCGGGGGCGGGGGGGAGTACATCTAAATAGAGTTCTAATTGAAAAGTATATATACTAATTTCATTATTTTAGAGTAAATCCTGAAAATTAGTCAGCCACAAGATTAAAAACTAGTAGAGCAAGTAGGTGCAATGTACTGGTTCCATCTCTAGTACTCAAGCCCATCTCTTGTTTTAATGGGACTGTCTCACAATTTTCAATTGCTTTGGACTGGTAATACTAGGCAAGAAGGACATATTTCCTTATTGCTTGCTTGACTGCCTAGAAATAGATCCAGCAAGACTGGTCACACCAAGCAAGGAATTTGAATGCAGCTTTTGCTTTTCTGTTTATTTTGAAGCTTCAATTTCTCTTGCTGATTTTTCCAAAACAGTAAATCTCTGCCTCCTGAGTATGTGATCCATGGCAGTTTTCAGAGAGTGCCAATTCTGCCATGACTTGGTTCTGGACAAGCACAGCCATTATCCAATGGTTTGTTCATCCAACTGATGAGCAGAGTGCATCAATATCTTCAGTTTGGCATTTACACCTAAGAATAGAAGGCACAGCCTACTTACGTACCAATGTTTATTTATAACTATGAACTGCTCTTCATACACTTTAAGTGCATGAATATAATCCAATTTTAGATTATGAAAATGCAGCAACTGAGAAAATCAGAGTTTTTGGTATCAGTTGTTTCTTCATGCTCTCTTTGTAGATTCAAAAGCATTCTACTCTATTTCACTTGCTATTTAGAGGTAAACTTACTGTTTTTCATGCATGCATAAAAACAATATTAATTTGTTTAGACTCAGGATGCCAGGAACTTTAATTTTTAAGCTACTGCTTATGGCAATTACACAAAAGTAGTCTCAATCTTCAGATAACTTATTGCAACACAAGAAAACCAAACCAAACCGTCAGGATTTAAGCAATAATTCTTGTCTTCCTTTAGTAACTTTAACACCATATAGTGTTTTATAAATCTCTATTTCACTTCACAATAACCTGTTAAATAAACCACTATTTCATTTAGCAATTAATAAAATGGCACAGAAAATAATATATCCTAGTTTGCACATCTCCCCCAAAAGCAAGTATAAATGTAGTTGAGACTGGAATAGATGCTGCGGTCTAGTCTCATTCAGTGCAGCTGTAATTATATAATTTTAGCAATTAATTCTGACTGGGGCTTTGCTCAGCTCTGACTGAATGTTCCGTGGTTGACTGTTCAGAAATTGGCCTCATGTGATTCGTTTCCTCTCTGCAGTGAAACATTTAGATGGCAACATTTGCTTTCAGCAGCCTGAAAAAAGGACAAGAAATCCTGAAAACTCTCTAGGATTCAAATGATAATTTGAAAAGCAAAGCAGCAGACAGGTTTTCTACTCAAATCCTGTTAAAAAAAAAAGAGAATGGTAGAGTACAGTTCCGTACGTATCACGGTAAAATTGAATTAGATTTCTGCCACAGCTCAGAGAGCTATCTATGAAAATACTAGAGAAGGATGAAGCAACCTGACTGTAGAGAATTTAAATCTCACTATTTGGTTTACAGCACAAGTCATACAAATAACTATTTGTGTAATATTCAAAATACTTAAAATGAATTAGAACTAATTCAGAGAGAAATTAACACCGAAAATGGCTTTCAAAAGTGAACGTTAGAGCAAAAGACATAGGACTAAAATACAGATTATTTTGGAGATTAAATAATTTCATGCAGATCTTTCAAATGGGTATAAAACAGAAATAATTTTGTACAGTTCCTACTGGAGAGGAAAGTCTTTCTTTTCCACAAATATTAAAGATTTCACAGCATTTACGAAAAAGCCTGCAGTTTGCCTGTGAATTATTTTTTGCAGTCTCAAGTGGAAAGTACACTTTTCCATGTTGCACATCATTTGGACAATAGTGACTGCCTTGCAATGGTGCCACTCAGCAATAAAGTACTCGGATCCACTGCCTCTATTCATTTGGGGGGCTTTTTTTCTGTTTGTTTTGTTTGTTTGTAAACTTGCATCAAATTCATTAAACCACTCAGATTTCATATAGAAAGCTCCAGGAATTACAGAAAATATGAATAAGACCCCCCAAAAAGTATCTGCCACAGAACTATTTAGAGAAAAATTCCATAAACTTATGCAGAAAAACTGCAAGTCATTATGATGTCTCCATACAAGGAAAAAAATGTTACCAACTTATGTTAGAGAGATTCATTAAATGTATCTGCAAATTCTTCTCCTACTTAATCAGTAGGACACATCCTTTACATATTATATCTCAGTCTTGTCATTAGCAAGTATATCCTTTTCATATTGACAGTATACAACAAGAAATTTTCAAACTCCAGAAACAAGAGATTCACCTTAAGAATGAATACTAGAAATCTCTCTTTAAAATATAACATTAGAACTCACAGGAATGACAGTGAGAGACAGAAAATCAGTATGATGCACGTGTTCCCAGAGCATGCATGGCAAGAAAATTTCTCATCCATCATACTTTCTATTATAAGTGTTTCTAAGTTAACTTGGCAACATTCACTTCTAGTTGTCATCTCATCAAATGAATGCTTAAGATCATAAAGCTCACAAAATGGTAGATATGAACGTGAACATATGCGCATTTCTTCCCCACAGAAGTTTAGGTTCATACTCCCTAGTCTATGTTAACTATGGCTATAATGATTAATAGCACCACAATAATTGGTGTCCAGTGTCTATTCATCACAGGACTTGTATTTTTTCAAGGAGATCCTCTTTATGTAATAAATATGGGACTTTCACATTGTACCTGACAGCTTGATTAATGATGCTACAGTTTGTTTCTCACACAATAAGCACGGTGTATTTTAAGTGTCAGTTGTCCTACCCAGTTTCAAGTCGATTTACTGCTCTTCACCATTAACAAAGGGTAAAAGAGGTGTACATATTGTAAAGTGTTCTTTTAAAATTAATTTTAGCTGTACCCAGCTCTGCTATTTTAGCTATAAAGCAAAACCACAAAGAAACTACTGATATCTGACCAGTAAAACGGTATGACTTTAAATAGCCTATTTAGAGCAACAGACTACAAACTGCATTGACTATGCATCAAAGATTTACCATGTCAGCTTACATTTCTGATTTTCTTTTTCATTGTTCTACAACCAAAAAAATAATTGCAAGCAATAAATAGTAAGGAACTGACACAAGAGGAAACATTCAGAAACATGAAATTCTTAACTCATTATGCCTTTCACAGTGCTTCAGCACACACAACTGGGAAGTGCAGGTTTCCCATGCAAGTTCATTGGCAATGGAGGCTCCTGCAGACAGAGTTCCAAATCTAACTGCACATCCAGTTTTGTTGGCAAATCCAGTACTTAAATGCCGTCTTCAAACAGTTTTCCAGATGTCAGTTGATTTCTCTGTGGCTAAGTAATTTTAATTGACCTTTCCAAATAGTCAACTAACAAATTCTTTTATAAAGGAATTTAAAAGTAATTGAACTAACAAATAAAATGCACAAGAAGGCAAATTACTTGAAGAAGTAGCAGTAACAAATAGTTTGGTGTAGTTCATAGCAAAAAGGCAATATCTGTTCTATTTTTTTCCTGAGTGTTACAGATGCCACATACAGTTCAAGAGCTAAGCCACACAAATAAATCATTCCTCTAGCCAAGCAGCAGCAAAGACTACTTATACTAGAACGTTACCAAAATTTACAATACAATGCTTACGTCATACACTCTACAAGCTAACAAACACACACAAAACACACCTGTAATGAAAAGCAAAACAATGAAGTTATAAATAAGAGATAGAAAGATGTACTGTGGATTTATTTCTGTTCAGCACAGGACATTATACCTAGACTCCTGTATCGCTCATTGCCCTGATTTATGCTGTCACCCATAATTAGCATAAACAAACAAGGTGTTCTTTACGTAGCCTATGAATAATCATTATGAACACAGGAGCAGTCATACTGGATGAACACAGTATTCACCAACACAGTATCCAGCAGGAGATGCTTAAATAACATGCTATAAAGATGAAAGAAGTATGTGTTAATATTCTCCTGATATATTCTCCTAGGCATAAATAATCTGCGATTTAAGAACTTCAAGACAAAACTAACATCTGCATCCACTTAATTTTTAATGCTCTTTGGTAAACCTTTCCTCTGTGCACTTGTCTAATTGCTTTTTGAACTTATTTGTCCTTTGGAATTGGTAATATCCTATGACAATGAATTACATAGATTAATTAAGTCTAATGGAAACAGCATCTCCTTTATATCAAAACTTTTAACTGAATGAGATGCTCTTCAACTCCTCTGTTAAGAGAAATTGTGAATAGTTGCTTGATCACTTCTCTCCTATCACCAGTGATTTCACACATCTTTCAAACTGTCCTTTCCTCCTATTTCTTTTGTATGCTAGTCTTAATTTCACCCTGCAAAGATGTCCTGTTCATCTCAGCATATTAAAGATTTGCCTCTACCTTTTCTCATTCTACTGTAAATGTATTGAGATGGAAAATCAGAACTACATATTTTATTCAAGATTTGAGTCCAACATGGATTAACAGCATTGCATAATAATAATCTGTTCCATTCTCACCAATTCTTACTGTCCTCTTTGCCACTTTTGACTTCTACTCTGCATAATGGGCAATTCTCTAGGTCACGGTTATTCCACCAAACTTGTCTTTTGCTGCAAGTTTGTAGGTAGTAAAGGGAATCAGAGCGACTGACGAGAAGATAGCACATTCTCTCTTTGTAACATCAGTAGTAGTGTATCCCCTTAAGAGATACTATTCCCCAGAGACAGCAGTTTTCCTCACCTAAGAACTGAGTGGAGTTGTTGTAAAAAGGCAGAGATCAAGACTGATTGTGTTGTTTGTGGACCTGACCAGCGTTTGTATTACAAAGCCTGCAAGCATCAACTCAGTGTTATGAAGCAAGCACTGTAATTTAGCAAAGCATAACTGTAATGTATTCACTATTCTGGTTTTCCATCAAACTCCTGGACTCTGTAAGTCTAAAGAAGTAGATACACAGGTCATACTGAATATATTGGGATACACTGGTGGATTGCACAATTTCCGTATTATGCTGCTTTCCAATTGTAAGGCATATAACCAACTGCACATTTAAAATTGCTCTTGGTCACATGAATATTATCCCATTTAACCATATTCCTTGAAGGAGTTATTGCTTTCAGTAGTAATCTTAAGCTCACGACAGAAAACCATCTGCATTTCAAATCTTTCAAATGTAAGAATATACTATAATATCCCATCCTAAGGAAAAGTACTGTTTCAATTTAATTTTTATATATAAAATATGACAGATTTCAAAAATTAGAAAAGCTGAAGTAATATGAAAGGATATTTTTAAGCTCATTTGAAATTCTTTCATCTTTTCATTCACTAACTTGTGCAGCTGATGGAACTCAGTCCACAATACAACTGAGTGTCTAGGCCTTATTTCCATTTCTATAGAGGCATATCTTGAATCCAGAAACAAAGAGCAAAGGATTTAAAATATTACATAAAATAAGCACAATTATTTTTCCCCACATGGTCAATATCTGAATGGATATCTCTTCTAGAACCGACAGTAAAGAAGAAATAAGGACAACAGAAAATATGAACCCAAGACTGGAACAGGACAAAAGCACTATGATTATGACCAAATACAGAATGTCTGATATTCACAAACACTACTGTATCTCCACGCTACAGCTCAAATTCATGGGCTGATACAACAAGAGATAAGTGACAAAGACTGAAAACAGACAGTAGTTCTTGGTAAGTGCTGCTTTAAGCTGTATTGGTGCTCCAGTATTTGTGTACACTTCCCTGCCTTTTTCCAGAGATTATTTGTTAAAATTTAAGAAGAAACAATATCAACACTAAATCAAGCAATTAGGGAAAAATATATATACACACACACTTTCTTTTTTAAAGGAAAACAGTTTGGCTTGAGTTTTAAGAAGGGCAAGAATAAAGTAACCAGTGATTGTTGAAGAATGATGTTTAGGGGGAAATTACTAATTGATTCAATATAAGTTTTAGGAAGTCCTACTAAAGAAGAACCTTAGAAGCACTTTCCATCTCAAATCATCTGGAAACATAGAAATATCATTTTGAGAACCGTTATCCCTGGCAGAGCTATCTGTACCTTACAAAAGATTGTTTCTATTGAAGTTTGCTCAACATGATCTCTAATTATTACAATGCTCCCATTCTCAGATGTCTGAGCTATTTCAGTTGCTATAACAACTTAGCTCAACCACTGTATCACAGGCTTTTCCTAGAAATATATTAATATGTATTTTCAGAAAAAATAAAATTCCATTGGCAAATGATGAACAGTGACAAATGAAATAATTCAAATGAAAAAAATCTATATTCTGCCCTGCAATTTCAAGCTATATTTCCTATGTTCTGCAGCTATCCATCATCAGTACCAACAGCACAGTTATGTTTCCTTGAGTTCTCCAGTATCTGTTGAGTGAAAACTGCTTTTTGTCCTGTAGCATCTATTCTGTAAGGGCTCACATTTCACGGCAAGTATTAATTCTGAAAGGTAAAGTTTTTCTGAGCATTAGTAGTCCCCTCCTTACAATGGAAGCCAGCTTACAGTGTACCACCCATAATACTCATCTGAATGGGTGCAACTATTTTGGAAATCCCAACCCTGTGCTGCAAAAATCTGTTTTCTTCCCATAATAGTCTACATAAAATGTTCTCTAAATTTAGTCCCACTATGTTTCTTGAAAAAACTTAAACCAGTATCTTGATCTATAACGTACACAATACTAAGCTCAGAGCACAAAGTCACTGCCTGTCTCTGATAACCATGAACTTCTTCCCAAGGAGAGTAAACCAGCAATAACTCCCAGGGAAACTTGGGGAGATTCTCATCCTCTCTCCACCACCATCACCCACCACCTCAGTCAGGCTTTTCAGTGGAGAAAGGTCTGAATGTATTCAGAATCATAAAAGAAAAAAAAATAATTACAGAAATGGAATGGCATTCATTAGAGACAACAGTTTTTCAGGAGAATAACATTTTGTGAGAAGTTGAGGTTTAGTTATTAATGATAACAGACGCATCTGTACACTCCAAAATATGAAACAGCATGTTATCTATGGTGAAAGAAAACTTTACAGTCTAGTACAAAAGACAGTAAACAAATATAGTTAAGTCTAGCTTTGCAAATACAATTGATTTGAAAAGCCTCTTCCCAATTTTGAAGCATGGTAAATGAGCTGAAACCCTTTGCTACTTTCTCAGAACTGATCCTAACAGACTGCTTTGGCGTTTAATCCCTTTCTAAGACTATGGCAGAGAATGTGAGAACGGCTGCACTTTATGATTTTTTAACATCTTCCCTCAATTTTCTGAAAGTACGTTACAACTATTAATGTGCCCATATCCACAAGAGAGATAAGGAAAAATATTAATAACCCAAAATAAATAACTTTTACAAAATCCTTCTAGCTGAAGATTTTATCCACTAACTACAGTCATTGCCATAACACCAACCAAGAGATTTTCTGTTTTACTGTATCAAGACAGAATATTTAATGACAAGAAATAGTCAAAAAAGTGCATGCCTACGAGGGGGGAGAGAAATAATGAAGTGGGGGTAGTGCCAGGCTATACCTCTTTTGTATCTATCACCCTTCTTCTGCCCCCAAAAAGAAAATAAAAACCAAATCATACACCCCCACCCTTCAAAGCAAACATTACTTTTATCTCACATATTGAAAAAAATGACTGTAAATTCAGTTACTATTCCATTATGCAGTTATTTCAGTACAATAAAACATCATACCCTACACCCGAAACATGTACAATCATGAGTATTGGAACTCATGAATTTAAATCATGTGAAAGACATTACACAGTTTGACAAAAATTAAACTGAAAAAAAAAAAAAAA
>JAAGAY010147604.1:9734-61336 GCA_011801015.1 Ardeotis arabs
TTTTTTTTTTTTTTTTTTTTTTTTTTTTTTTTTTTTTTTTTTTTTTTTTTTTCTTTTGATGACATTTTCAGAGAAAACCTACTGGTAGCTGATTTAGTCTAATTGTATGAAGTGGAGTAGCTTTTTACCCATTTCTTTTTGGATAGACTGTTCATATTTTCCAGCTATTTTATACAATCTTCAGAATACTGCAGAATACGTGAATATATAATGTTTAATGACATTCAGTTCATGTCTGTTTCCTTAATTTTTAAAAATGATTTTATTTTAAATGGTACAGACTGTTCATACAGATTGATAGATGTTTTTAACCCTAACCCCAAACATTATTTCTCTATATTAGTGTGTTAAAAAAAAAAAAAAAGAAAAGCTAGCCACCTGCCTTCTCCAAGTCCAGGCCTCATTCGAGCCCTACAGGCCATTGAATGTTCAGCAACAGCTTTGATTCCTCTCCTCTTTCTTTTTCTAATGCCTGAATCCAAATCCACAGTATGGGTTACTTACCACATAGACCTAAAATAAAATATTAGCCACTTATCTGCCCAGATTTCCTTTCTTTGTCACGTTGTAGGGCACTCCAAGGCTTTTGTAAAACACTGTCCCTCTGCACAAAAATAAACTACAAACTATAGACTTCTGCTGGCGAGAGACTTCCAGTTTGAGACAGAAGTGCACAAATAAGTGCTGAACGGTAGATCGGTTTCTAAGGCTTACCTTCAGTCTGGTCCCCTCTCTGTTTAGACTACCAGTGGTAAAGTTGTGGTTACAAGTAGGTTGGTTGTAGAAGGCTGAGCTACACGTTCAGTGGTCCATGGGCCTAATGGATAGGATCTAAAGGGACCCATGAGGAACAGTTTATTCTAGCCCCAGTCTGCTATGCTCTCTCTCTATAGCATTGTGAGGATAGGATTAGGATTGTGTTTAGGAAAAGAGAGAGTGAACCCCAGTTATCTGTGTATGTGGCATGGGCTGCAGGACTTCCATGAGGGCAAGTATCATTAGCTGTTGCCAAGCTTCTGGCTTGGAATTTCTAGTTCCAACCATGTGACATATCTGTAGTTCTGGTTTGGGTTTGGATGAGGAAAATTGGGAAGCTTTGTTATTAATGGTTATTTAATGTAACCGTGGATTAAGATTAGGGTTGATGTTTGCAGATGCCAGGTTCTGACACTGCATCTTAGTCTCAGTTCAGCTAACTACCTGTAGAGAACTTGAAAGTTGGGAGATAGAATAAAAAAACCCCAAACCATAGGAGGTGCTGTGAGAGGTAGGTTGTTCCCCCTATGTTTATCATGACCATCTTTCTTACCGTAGTTTGTTACCTATCTTATGAATTGCTCAGACTCCAATTAATGTGCTTGTTACTGGTCCTGTGAACATCACTTGAATGTATTGCTATGGTCAGGAGGCTTTCTTGACAGCCGCCTCTTTGAAAATAAAGTGTTGGATTTTCAGAGAGCTGCCTGGTGTGGATCAAAGTCATGCTGCAGTCGGGGGCAGACTGTTTGGCTCATTGGTGACAAGGAGCAATGTGGAGGCCTGTGATGAGTCAAAATGTCAAATTAAATGATACCTCTGTAAAACCATCTGTAATACTTTTTAATATTTTATTAAGAGATTGGTGATGAGAGCTTTTGAGGTCTTTGGGAGTAGTCAGCAGGCTTAAAAGCAACCCAAAATGGCCAAATGAGCTGGGGGAATGAAAAGCTAAAACATGGCCCCTTTTTCCTTTCTGATGTCATTCTTCCTGTCTTTCTGCTGTAAATACATCAAAACTTCCTTGAAGTTCCACATGGCAGGTCCACAGGTAGCATCGCATCACCTTCATGATCATCTTGAGCCCTGGTTTCCCCTGTGACAATGCTCACCTCGCCTTTGTGCAGCCTGATTTTATGGTGTGGGGGCTGGCTGGGGTTGAGAGAGGGAGGTGGCAGAGAGAGAATGTGCCAGGGCTGCGACTGTGCAGTCTTTGTTTTGAGAAGAATAAATGGTGATGTTTGTATGGGTATTCATAGTATCAATGGATTGCTACTGTTTCTGTTTTGTGGGTTTTTTCATTTGTTTGTTTTTCATTTTTCCTGGGAAAATTGTAAGTTTGGCCAATTTGTCATGGGAGAGTGATCTGAACATCACTGTGTGAGATGGTTCATCTCACATAGAAGTACTCTATAAAGGTTTGCGGCTTGCTTGACAAGAAGGGTGAAGCCTATTTGCAGCGACGTGTAAGTCTTCGTTATTAAAATGAATGGATAGTGTCGGGAGTTAATAATAGAATGCACTTATTGTAGTTAAATACAGCATAAAGTGTAGCTGTGTCAAATTACTTCTGAGATCGCTATCACATGAATAGCCCTTACTGCTGACATATTGCAATATATTTATTATCTAGTGGATGACAATCCACTTCTGAATTAATGAGGGGAGCAAATATGAACACCAATAGAAGTTTTAAATAAGCATCAGCTGTAACAATTTCTTGTGCAGCCTTACAGCTCTTTATTCTCTATGACTTGATGTTGAAAATCATGCAGATAAGGATAATGTTAATACCATTTGATTTAATGAGCCATAAAAAGAAGAAAAACTTAATGAAATTTGATTTTTGTTTTTCTCTGTCTGAATGAGAGGACAACTTACAGTGATAGCAAATTTCTTTTATTCTTCTTTGGTTTGAAACCCTGGCATTCTTTGCTAAAAGAAAAATTGCTTCATTAAAAAACACGTACCCCCCTACAGACTCCATACTTTGAAGTGTATTTCCACACAGACATGCACGCACTGTACTCTTGCTTTTATCCTTTTTTATTTTGACAAAATAGTTTCCTGTTTGAACTTCAGAAACTGTAGTGCTTAAATAGCATTTCATTCTTGTGAGTGTTTCATGCACTACCGAAATGTTGAAAGTAGCAGCATTTTTCCTTTGTGACATAAATCTCAGTTATTCCTTTTTCTTTTTATTTTCTATATAGGTGCTTCAAAAACTAGGAAAAGCAGATGAAACAAAAGATGAACAGTTTGAAGAATATGTTCAAAATTTCAAACGGCAAGAGGTCAGTTACATTTTCAGTTTCCTTAATTGTCTCTTAAGAAGAATACAGTGTATTTGAACTTGCTGATTTTGAAGGTGTTACAGGATAACAAGTAAAAAGATTATTTCTGGAGGGTGGGGTATAAAATTTTATTCTACTATTTTCAAATGGTAAGACCTGTGGTATCTGTGCATGCAGAGGGCTAAGAAATGCACTCATAATAAAAGGACGTATTGTAATCATATGTAATTTGATCGTGCTAGAACTGCTTGGGATCAGTGGAGAAGCAGAACATTTTCAACAGCATAATTGAGAAGAGAACCCAAACCTGACTAAATACAGCTTTGTAATTGCCTTCTGACAAAGGAGAGATGTATTTCCTTGGTTTCATTTTGTGGATTGCTTTCATCAGTGGCATACAATAATACCATTTTTATATGAAGTGAGTAGATTAATGGTTTCAGAAGACTGAGCAGTGTTACGCTCCCTGTCGGTGCAGGGATGACAGGGGCTGTGGTCCCGGAGCTGATGAGACACTACTGGACTCAGTTGCTCTTAATGTTGTAAACACACACATGAAAATGAAGGTGCCCCAAAGAGTTTATAATCTACTCCCAGTGCAATCCTAAATTCTAACCTCAATTACTCCTTGCTTTGTTGGACAGACTTTGGCTCTGATATGATTAATTGTGATTAATTATATAGTAGCTTTGTAGTACAAATTAATGCCTACCATGAGCTCGTTAATGCCACCAAGAAAACAGTCTTGTTATGTAAGTATGAGCTGAAGTATCTGTCGTTTTTGTGAGCTATCATGTAGAGCTCATGTAGAAAGGCACTGGAGGGTGAGAGAACTACTCCCATGCATTTTACATGATGTAAAAATGGGCTCATGTGAGTGTTTGCAATTTCTGCCCTGAATCAGTCCTGTCTACCACATGTCTTTTTCATATAAACACAAACCCTGCATCCTGACTGCTGAGATGCTTATCAACTCTTTTGCATCTTATGGTCACTTAGCCTTTATTTTCCTCTCTCAGTGTAGAAGGGAGGGAGGTTTCAGGAGCTGCTGAGCTGCTGTGTAGATCTTTGCTCCTCCCCAAAGGTGAAAATGGTGGGAAGTAAAATAACCTGTTTCTCTGAGAACTGTAATTCCTCCCTCAAATTTCTTGAGATCAGGAAGACAGTGGGATTCAATAGGCCTGAAGAAGCACTCAGAAGCTTTGAAACCCTGCAAAGATGTTGTTTTCCCTTTTCTTCCCCTTCTTCTTTCCCAAGTATACTGGGATGTCAATGGAGCATTTCCTTCTTCATGATTGTCCTTATGTTGCTGCTTGTCCTTGCTGGCAATATCCCAGCTGTTTGCACAGCTAGTCACTGTGTTACTAGAAATCAGGTGCATCTGTAAGGTTCTTATTGGGTGCAGAAGGAGCAGCTGGAGCATCCCCATGAAGAAAAGGAGTTTTGTGGGATGCTTTTTTAGCTAAAAGTTCTGAGTGAAATTTTAAAAAGAGAGATAAAAGAGAAAAAATGTCTTTTTAAGCAAAACTATATCTCAAGTGTTTGTTTTTTCTGTCCACTACCAAGGAATTTCTGTAATGATGATTTTCAGCTGAAAAGCTTGCTAAGGGCTAAGGAGGACCTTAGTATTGCTTTCTTTTTTATTTTCTCCTTCTTTGATGTACAGAGAGGCAGTAATAAACTGTCAAAGGACTCTACAGGAACTGCATGATGCTAAATCCAGATGCAAATGTGACTTGGGGCCAGGGAACTGGGTAGGGAGGAGTGAGTGCAAAGGGAACTACTAAAGCTCTCTTGAGGAGTACATCCAGAGTAGGCTAGGTCCACTGGCACACCGAAGGAGAGAGACTGTACATTTATTAAACTAACCACACCTGCTTACTGTGCTCTGCTGGGCTCACTCTCAGAGTTCTATTGTGCTCAATTCTTCAAATAGAAGGGGAAAAAATCCTGCAAAAGCACTGTTTCTGTCATATTCACCAATAAGAAGCATATAAATTGCTTAAATTTTCTTAGTTTTGTCCATGCTTTGGTGTACAGCTTGCTAGCAATGCAAAGATACAAAGGATTCCAATGTGCATCTGAATCATCACACTTACTGATTAATACCTTGCTGAACTGCTGTCTTCTGTGAACTCAGACAGCCATCTCTTCTTGATTTACATTCAGTCCTGCTTTCAAGGTTATCTCTGCAACTCTAGAGCCTTTAGAAAAATAAAATTTAAATTCTAGATATTAAGGAATAAAAAGGCAGCCTGGGTGATTGATCCTTTGCTGAGGTCCACCAAACTGTTGATGTGGGCCATTCAGGTGGCTTGCAAACAGAACCACCCCTGTTGGAGGCTGTTCCATCTTTTGCAGTTCCCTCCAGGATTATTTGCCTCTGTGGTGGTCGCTGACCTAACAAGGCCTTTCTGTGGCAGAGGCAGATAGAGAGAAGGTCCAAACTTTACCTTGTTTCTTGCAGTCTCTCTTAGCAGTGATTTGGCTGTTTCCTGGCCATCTCACCTACCTACATTTGGTTTTGAGGAAGACTGTCACTTCAGTTCTGTATCTCTTTGTAAGTTATTTGTAGCAGCTGCTGTTATGTGGGCTCTGGGGATCCTGGTAAGCTGAAAGCTGTGAAAATGGTCTGTATTTCTTCTTTTCCTACCTTATTGAGCCGGCAAAACTTGAGAGGTCAACTGGTCTTAAGTATAGAGGGATCTTTTTTTATTCATACTCTCCAAAGATAATAAATGAGGACTCCCATTTCAGCTCAGGGAAAGGAGAGAGAAAGGAAAGAGGAAGAGCATAGTGCTCATTACCCAGGAAACACATAATTGAAAAACTGAAATCTTAACAGGCTATTCCTTGCCCAAATAGCAGATTGGATGGTGGGTATGTACCAAACTCAGCAGAAGGCTATGTGTAAGGATACATCTAGCAAATCTATCTGTAGGAAAAGCTCATTTGGACTCCCCAGTGATCCATTCCCATCTCTTTCTGAATGCAGCTGGATAAGAGCCCCTTCTGGACTTGACAACCCAGAATTGAATTATCCAGATGAGTCACCATGGAGAAAATGAGTCATCTCATGTTGGGAGAGAACAGAGCACAGTGGCTTTTCAGAGCCTCAGGTCTTTCCCTATGAGAAGCAGTAAGCTGCTGCAGCCAAAGTCAACAGTAAAAACATTTAGATTTTTAACAGTAAAGACAGCTGTTTTTCACCTTGCACTGAAGTTGTAAGCTGAAAATTGCCACTCTAAATCAAAACTTGTGGAACAAACAAAACATATATAAACTCATATATGACACAGAGTTACACTATATTGCAAGAAATTTCCTGAGGCTTAAACATTTCTCTTTGCACAGCTAATTGTGGATGTGCTCAGCTTCTTAATCTGAACCCTGAAGTTCAGAGAGGGAGAAAAAAAAAGGCAATTCCTGCATATTTCTCTCAGCTATGAAAATATCAAGTCTATGAGGGATTTACCTGAAATTTCATCTCTCTTCTGTTGTTCAAGCAACTGCATCTTACGCTTTCTTTTTTTGACAGGAAGTACCAATTTCCTTATCCCCAAGTATGTTTTCATGACTCACAGTGCTTGCTTCATTTTTGTAAGAGATCAATATTCTATTTCATATCTATGCATATTTACCTCTCATTACTTTTTCATATGCGGTTATGAGACCTTTTTTATTTTACAAACTACAGTTAAAATATATTTTAGTGTTTAAAACCATTGACATTATGTATTGTGTATGTACACACAGAGATATAGCAGTTGCTACTACAAAAGCAACTGCCCATGACATGTTGTCAGAAGAAAGCAAAATGTCAAGTAGTGTTGTTGCTTGTTTATAGAATTAGGTGAAAATGAAGAGCCTTTTGTAGTTGTTGTGGAGTAAGCAGAATCTGCTTCAGTGGACTTCTTTACTTAATGTGTGCCTCGCAGTAAGAGCTGCTCGTTGGGTG
The DNA here is from genome assembly GCA_011801015.1 of Ardeotis arabs. Classification (NCBI taxonomy): domain Eukaryota; kingdom Metazoa; phylum Chordata; class Aves; order Otidiformes; family Otididae; genus Ardeotis; species Ardeotis arabs. The sequence goes on from JAAGAY010147604.1 coordinate 16,743, forward strand.
TGATTGTTAGGAGTCCCGAAAAGGTTTATCCTGGCCAGATCTTCATTTCATGCAAGCGTGCTTAGCTGCCTTACAGCTGTCTTAAGGTGTTCTGTGAGACAACTAACATGCTCTTTTTGCATCAGATATGCCATTGATTTCTTAAAATTTATTCATGAGTTAAGATACCCAAAATGACATTCACCACCTACGCATAGGCACCAGATGTGCCTCACGGTGTCCCACCTGGCCCCCAGCTGTTGCTGCAGAGAGAAGCACATGGCTTTGGCCATAGGCCTGTTATACCTGCTGGCTCTGTGGTCCTCTTGAGCACCCCATAGCATCTCCAGCAGCAACAAATGCATATGTTTTGGCAGTTGAACAGTACCACTGTAAAGTGATCCAGTTCCAGATTGCGACACCTGAACGTGGGTGTTTATGTTTGGGCTGGGTCTTACCAGACTCTTGTGTTGAACTGGGCAGTGTGGTCTGGAGGGCCTAGACAGAAACCCATCAGTTCTCAGTGGACATCTGTGGGCCTTAATGGCTCTGATCAGCCCTATCTGGGACCCCTAATGCTGCACGTGGGCCTAGGAGTCCCATTTTAGTTCAGCCTAGGGCATGCAGTCCTTCCCTAAGCTATGTCATAGTCTGGTCCCCATGCCTAGGGTACCTGTGCTTCAGCTACACCTCCTGCTGCTCCCATCTGGATCTCCCAGACAGACCCTGGACCTGGTTCAAATCCTTGCTAGGGTGAGGGGGTGTCAGTGAAGCCTCTTACCAGCCCCTGTCTCTGCCCACCTGGCCCAGACCCTGCAGGACGGCACCTGTCAATGAGGACATGGCCTGCGCTGGGATCACTCGTGGCTCCTGGTACAGCCCCACCGGCTGAGTTGAGCAGTTGCTGTGAAGGTTGTGAGTCAGTTGTCTAAATGTTGGCATGAGTTGCCAGTTGCAAGGCCCTAGTGTGTCCTCCCTGGCTTCCAAATGCTATTCAGCAAACCAGCAGGTCCCTTAGGACCAGTTATGTTTGCCATTTGTGGATGAATCACAAATAGCACTAGGCAGCTATGCTGAGTGAATGATTTTGACTATAGGATTTTTTTTTAATTGCCCTCCTGACTCCACAGGTTGCACTGAAGAGATTTACATTGGCTCTAAGATAAGGAGAGGCACCCAATTCATGTAGATGGTAATAGATGTCTTAAGCTGGAATTGAAAGAAGAACATGATGAAGAAGGGGAGCTTCAGCATGTATTAGAATCATGTGAAATTCAATCTGTGTTCTACAACACCTTCTTTTCTCTGGGAATTATTAGATATGCCATGTATCTATTTGATCATTTTTTTTTTAAGATCGATCAGGTCAGATTATCTATTTAGACCTACCTTATGGCCATCCCTTAGACCCTCTAATTTTACTGATCTTGTGCATGGGCTTGAGATGGAGAAAAGAATCCAGGCAGTAAACAAAAATTGTAAGCTTTTAAATTACTGTGAATGGGAGACACTATTTCTCCTTAGCTGATATTCCGATTTCCTTGGTTGTCTGTGGAATCTCATACTAAACTGCAGGGGATTCTCGATACTTGTTAAGCTGCAACATACTGTTGGTTCACTACAGCTCTGTCCATAGGTGGGTGACTCCTTTGCTAAACGAGGGTGATGCCAAATGCTGCCCCTGATAGATACTCCAAAGGAAACTGGACACAGGAAGACACAATCTAGACTAGTGGGAGGGAGCTTCTTCCTGTGCGCCGAGAAGTGTTTGTATTCAGGGGGACTGCATCTGACAGGTATCTTTTCAGGGACAGTCCCAAAGTGTACTTCAGATACTGGATGACCATTAAGCCAAATACAAGCAATACAAAGTGCAAGTATTTTCGGGGCTATGGAAGGGATTTCTCTGCTGATTACCATTTCTTCCTGAAATGTATATTTAATAATTATCTTATGTCTGAGGGGCCGATTTTCCCAAGACAAGAACAAACATAGTATACCATTAAATCTTGTCTCAACCTCATTAATTTTCAATCAGACCCAGGAAGGTAAGGCCCTTTGTTTTTTGCTATAAAATTATCTCTGCAAGAACAGCCCTTAGCCATTCCAACTAATTCCTTCCTTCAAAGAAGAAAGTGGCTGATCCAATGTTTTGCTTTTTTGATTCTGCCTATTGATTGCTCCAAGTCTAAAGTCTAAACCATTGTCACACTGGGCTGGTTTTGATTGCTCATTGGATATAAACTGTTATGCCTCTGCAGCTTTAGTAACCGTGCTAATTGTTTTTTCCTGGGCAGTCAAGCTGAATGATCAAGTTATTTCAGACTATTTTTAAAACAGACTTGTATATGTTTCTTCAGGAGCCCTTTGGGATAACCAGCCCTGGGGATGGGTGACATAGTCCAGCTCTGGGATTTAACACACAGACTGAACATGATCCAGTTCACAACTAACAGTTCCGGACAGTTTTCTACCAGACCTGTTAATACATAGTTTCTATGTTATTTAAGAATACAGTTATGGATGTGCAGCTATAGGCACAAACAGAGGCCAAGTACATGTTCAGAAAGTCTTTAATTTAATATGTATAGATTACTTTTAGCCATAGGCTGGTAGACTTTGCACATGCTGCCTTTGCACACTCCAAATTTTCATTAAAACCGTTAAGTTTGGGCCCTACTTTGAGGACATGAGTGTGCTTGTAGGGAGATATAATAGGTATGAAGGTGGAATCCTAGCTTGGGGAGGGAGAGGTTTAGTTGAGAGGCAGGAAGGTTGGGATTTCGTTTAAGGAAGATGCCAAGTATTTTTCACTCAGTCCTTATCTGAAGCAGACACTGTTGTTTCGGTAAAAGGGTTAATTCATTAAGCATCACTGCAGGCACAGAGCTTTCTCACCTGCCTACTGCGAGTCACTGCTGACATGAGGCAGAGCTCACTGGTTCTTACCTTTAGAGTTCATACTTGCTGGATTAGTCCAAATGGTTTGAGGAGCCTCTTTGATTTGATGCAGTTTACCTCAACACATCATGTTACTTAGTCACTATAACAATGAAATTCTTACTCTTGATGCTTCTTGGTGGCTGGACCACAAATTTGGTGTTGTCCTAGTGGGTACTGGGATGCCAAAAACCTCTGTGCTTCCAGAGCAGGTTGCAGACCCAACTTTTTCCAAGTGATGCATTAGGCAAATAATTCAAAACCCAAGTCTCTTATAGCTTGTAGAAAGAGAAAAGAAGAAATGTATTTCTTTAAGAAAAATATCCCAAAATTTGGGAGACAGTTCTACTGAGAAACGGTAAAATACGGTACTCTGGTACACAGATATATTTCATACTGGATTATGGATTTGTCCCAATAGCATCTTGTTTTTTTAAGCTTCACTTAATGCAATAGTCCTTTGCATTCATACTTCTGAGTTCCCTAAAAGACCTAGCAGTAAACACTACCTAAAGTGTTTGCAAGCAGAGAGACAGTGCTGCTTTACATTGTGGGTAATAACTACACATGACAATAAAGAGTGTATTCAGGTGATACAGAAAATGCTTTGTTTTCCCTGATGTCTTAGCAATGGAATGACAAAATTCCAGTATTAGACTTAGAGCTGCGTTAATAATCATCTGGTTTGCATTTCTATGGGACAGGTTATTAATTAAACTATGCTCCAGGTTCAGCATTGACAGTGCTCTTGACTCTCGCTAAAGTGAAGTGATTTATTTGTTTTCAGTATCAAGCACATGCTGTGCTGACCTTTCTTGTAAAGATGTATTGTGTTTACATCCTGTATGTGACATGATAGAAAAATCAAACTCATCTGTTCAGCCTGGAATGCTGTGAATACATGATGATGCTTGGTCATCTAGTTCCAGCTTTTGTGGAGGCAAGGTGGCCTTTAATTTCTGAGTGGAAGCAATGATTTTTCTAATGGAGCAGGAAACAAAGCCATGGTTTTTATTGTTTTAGTCATTAAGTTTTTGTAGCTCTCATCAGTTAGTCTTACAGCCAACACTGGCATGACTCTCTTTGTCTTAATTTCAGTGCTAAGATATGCCTAAATACTATTCTTTCAAAAGAAAATCAAACCAAAACATACACAAGAAGTAGTAGTACTGAAAAGGCTTAACGCTGCTGTAAAGGTGTGTCCGACCTGTGACTGTAGATGACAAGATCCTGAAAACACTGAGCCTGCTTATCTCACTGAGTGCGTGTGTCTTTACTGGCTGCATAATACTGACCATGTAATAAGACCAGAGAGTAGAAAAGGAGAGCTGACGGCGACGCTGACTGTATGCTACAGTGTATGTATGCCAGTGTTCAGGGCAACAAGTTGTTGTTTGGGACATCGCTGTGGAGAGGTATGTCAGTTTTGCTAATGAGGGATGTTGTTAGCACGCCTCCCTTGCTCTTATTTGCATTTTAGCAAATTGCCTGACGGATTTTTTGGTAATTTGTATGTTGAGTTTGACCAGGTGAGCTAAGAGCACTGATTTCTGATACTGGAGTCCAGTGAGAACTTGCCTGCTTTTAACAAACAACCTGATGGTGAGAAGTTTGCTATTAAGTATGCTACTGAGATTTCTCTCTGGAGTTTTCTTGCATATTATGAAACTCTGACTCATTTTGCTCCCTCATGTAGAACAAATAAAAGAAATTACGAAATGATAAAGGAAGCATCAGTGCTCTCTTGAGAAATCTCATTTCAGAGGAGCACAACATCTGCAAAATAACACCTACTTTTCATTCTTCTTCAAGAAGCTGCATCTCAATTAACAAAATTGATGGCCTTAATGAAGATACTTGGAGCAGTGGTTTCAGAGTCACCAGATGCTTTCATCTGATAGACCAGAAAGGAGAAAGAATGTATCGGTAAACATCGAGAGGGAGCTGTATTAAATATGTGGCAGTCTTGAAAACAGTGCTTTTTAAAACCTGTATGTCACAGTTTACAAGATGTGCAGAGCAAGCAATGCAGTATTTTCATCCTGTGAATATTAATTAGTCTGTTAGGTGGTAAAAGTAATTTGTCTTTACTGATAGTGAGTTTACTATAGAAAAATGTGTAGACCAGAGGCACATTTTGCAGAATTCACAGGGCTGAGGACTTTTGATGCAAGCTTTTATTTCTGAAATTTTATAGAAAAGTCTAATTCTATTGCCATTGAAACTGAGAGATTATCTCTCAAATTCAGTGGGAGCTGGCCCTTGCTAATGGATGCTTTAATGCCACGTGTCATACAGCGTTTCCTAATGAGGGAAAATTCATATTGCTCTATGCTGCTTAGATATTTCAGTCATTTGTGACCTGTTAATAACCTAGACTGAGGGAGATGCGTGTTAAAATTATTCTTTTGAATGAATTGTCAGAATTCATAACAGCACATATGGCAAAATATTTGCATCATCTTTTATTGCTTTGACTTTTTCTTATGCGTTTTCCTGAGCAGCAGTTGCTGATGATGCACGACACTAACAAGCCGCAATAGATCTCATAGTGGTTTAGGATACCAGTCGTAAAACTACACAGCAGTACAGTTATAAAGATGGTATTTGAGCAATATGTGTCCCTGACATGCCATTTGTGGTGTGCTAGTTAGTCCTATGTAGATGATAAAATAAACCCAGAAATTTGACAAAATGGCATGTGTGTGGGTAAATATAGAACTTTTACTGGACATGAGGACAGCTAACAGGGATCTGAGCCTTCCAGCTGCAGTTTGCTGCTCCTGAAACATGAAAAATTCTTTACTAACTAAAATTTTTTTATTGTATGGGCACCTGTTCAGCTGGACCATAATGAAGAATCAAGTTGCTGTATATACTTCCTGTTTTCACCACAAGCGCTCAGGCCAAAGAAGATATGAATTGGAAAGATAATTTCTATACCTTCACGTAAATACTCAGCGTACCAGGGATCCTCCCAGGAGGAAACTGGCATGCATAAAAGGGGAACTCCCCTCCTCTTTCTGCTGTGTGTTTACAGATCCTCCTCTTCAGATCGGAGCGCGAGAAATTCTGCCCCCGGCTTCAATCTCCTTTCCTCTGTGTCAGTGTGTTCACTTAATGCCTTGCTCCGCAGGAAGGCGACAACTTCTGTCATCTCTTTGCTTCCCATTCTAGCACGGAAAGGAGTAGAAAAAAGTCAGCTTCTGAAGTGTGTTAGGATGCTACCGTGTTATGTAGGGTGATAAAATGTGTTGTTATGATGCATTAGGGTGGTATGTTTTACTAAACAGTATTAAGATGTACAAGTATATACTTTCTTAAGGGACACAATATCAAGCTACCACTACTTTCAGAACTTTTTATTGTGTTGTAAGTAATTAAGCCTGAGATTTAATCCACTGATTGCTCAATGTCTGGCCCCTGCTTTGATCCCAAAGCAAGGGAAGGGTTTGCCTTTCCTTGGGGCGTAGAAGATGGTCCCAAACCAGAGACAGATTGGTGGGCTGGGTGCTCCTGCGCTCTCGCTGTTACTCAGCAGCTTCTCAGATATCACCCTGTTGGGTCTATTTCTGCACTCAGAATTTAGTTGATTAATGGATTTAGGTTCAAGAAGGAGTTTCACTTCAGATCAAATTAGTGTAAAAGCAACCTTCTGTTCCTTGAATCTGTAAAGTGTATTCCGTCTGCTTTCTAAGCCGGTATTTTTACCTTCTAAATTCTAAGCAGGTATTTTTACCTTCTAAATTCTTTAATATTTCCAGGACCTTAAAACAATTGTTCTCTTCTTACAGTGCATTGCAATTTGGGGATTTCTGATTCAATTTGAAAGGCCTTCAGTTCCCTGCAGGGAGCTGGGAGAGGCAAGTGATTCTGGTGGATGTAATCTGCATTGCAGTCTGTGTACTGGTGAGGGAAGTGAGTATTTTTTGGGAGCCACCATTTGGATTTGACGTGGTTGCAGGTAGATGGATTCAAAGCCCCAGATGGTCCCTTTTAACCTGAATTTCTTATGAACCTCTGTGTCTGAATGCTCTAAGCACTGGCTGTTGCTGATGACAACTCCTTTACTGACATGAGAAATGCTTTGACTTAAGTAGAGTTATAACAGCTTATACCAGTTGAGACTCTGCCTTCTAAAGTATTCACACATGCACCCTTTTGGGTTCTGACTTTCATGTGAAAAATATGAGAGAAACTCCAAAGCAGTCAGTCAGATTTTGCAGCTGATTTTTCCATATGGTATAGCTGTATGTGAGAAAGTGTGACTGCAAGCTGATATTCCTATGGCTTCCAACTGCTTAAATAAATAATTTGAAGGATATTGGGAACTGATAAACATGGAGTGTTTCCAAAATCTTTAGGCTATTGAAGGTGTTCCTGGACTTTTTAGCAATAGCTAAAAATAGCTTTTTAGCAATAAATTATGTGCTATAGTGTAGCACGGATTTTATTGGAAATCCTAGGAGCTGTGAAGTCTAACTTGTGATACAGTCAGAGATAAAGTAAAGCAACCCATTTTGTTTTGTCTGTTCTAATTTTTGAAGGCTATTGGAATAAGATAAAGAAAGATCATTTTAATGTATTTGCCAAAGAAACAGTTGAGCTTTTACAGCAGACTGCAAGATGCACTGGCCAAGCTAAACAAAATAGCTAGTGGTGTTGTTTTTTAGTAGCTATTTGCTTGCAAAATATTAAAAAGTTAAAATACGTGGAAAACTATTTGCAAAAGTTGTAAGCTGTTTATGTAAGGGTATGAATTTTCTGCAAGTCTAGACTGGCCTTATTTGAGTGGTTTCCAGTGGAGGTGCACTGTTCTTGATTATACTTCTTTGTGTTTCAGGTTAGGACATTGGCCAGGCTAACTTGAACTAGACCTTGACCATAAAATACACCTGTCTTTCTTTGGCTGGAATTCTTCCCTATGTAGATGATAAAATAAACCCAGAAATTTTATCCTAGAGAGTACACTCTGCATAGCATCTTGGCCAGGCCACCTTTTCTGTATGAACCTGTGCATGCTTGCAACATTTGATGGTATTCACCAGATAACTCCTGAAATCGTTTTTTGTTGTTAAGTTTGACATATCATATGCATGTTTTAAGGCATAAAATATAACTGAAATGTGTTTTCAATAACATAACTGAAATGTATTTTCACTTCCTTGCTTTTTTTTTTTTTTTTCTTTTCTAGGCAGAGGGTTCCAGGCTTCAGAGAGAACTGAGAGGATATTTAGCAGCCATCAAAGGTGATTTTTAAGTTTTACATAATGTTTTCATAAAGCATTTTTTTTTTTGTAATTGAGGCAAGTAGGTTTGTTTGTAAAGTACACAAAAACAAATACAAGTAATACTGCGTTTGTCATTAGTATTCCACATTTCTGCTTTGGGTTTGGCACGTGCTCTTCAGCCTGTTGCTAGGGGTTCTGCACCTTCAGTGTCAACTCATCCGTGTACAGTCTTGCATACACAACTCATCCTTGGCTATCCTTTGTGTGCAGGACCGCTGCCCAGATTGTATATGTTTTGAGCACCCACAACATCTACGCAGTTTGTTACTTGTCTTTGCAAATGCTAGAATATGAAATACCCCATGCAAGGCAAGGGATTGCTTGATCTCCACAACTGTAACATTTCCAGGTATTACTATTTGGATGGTCATTTCCCTCTAAAACCATGCTCCCTGCAATAATGTGATTTCTCTTATATTTCTGACTGCTTAATCAATTATTTTTTAAAGTTTAAAAATCAAATGTGATTTCTTACGATACTACATTGAAAATCCAAGAAGCAGAAGCTCACTGGTCAGCGCTTAAATATCAGAGATTAAGTAAACAGTTATTTAAATCCTACTGGGCACTTGCAAATCCAGTGCACTCAACTTAGCACCATCTGCGGAGTGTTCTCTTTCTCATGCTGCCTCTCTTTGGAGGAGTTGGAGGCCAGATTCTAAAAGGAAGGGAATAAGAGTTGATGACTGACAGAAGGACTGTAATGGCTTCTTGAGATAAATACATATATGTGATAAATATATGTGTGTGTGTGTTTGTGTATATATGTGTATATGTTTTTGACTTGGCTCCAGTCCAGTAGGAAAGACGTTACAAACAAGTATTAACATCCCTGGAAATCACTGTGTCATAATAAAGCTTCAGCACCTGTTGACAGGCAGGGAAGAAAGCTCTTTTTGATGGGAATTGTAGAATGGGGAGCAAAGCAGTACCTTAATGTCTTTGACTGTCTATTATTTGCTGGATGGGCTGGACAAAATCCTGTACCAGACAAATGATAGTTTGCCTTGTAGGGATTTGCACACTGTCCTTTGTTCTTAGAGGAAATTTCAGCATCAGTAATTTTTGGGAACCCATGGGACGCTGATTTTACTTTCTTATTTTTCAGTCTTCCCTTCCCCACTACCGTTATCAGATGGATACTCAGAAGCAGCGTGATGAAGCTGTTTGTTGGCCAGATGGTTTTTCTGTCACGTAGGCTGACTGTTTACATGCTGCTTTGATTTCCGTGTTTGTGACAACAGTCTCCATTTCCATGTTTCATTTTCTTTCTTTCTCTCTCTCTCTTTTCTTTTCCTAGTACTCTGTGCATTTGTGATCCTTTTGCTTGTTTACTCTCTAGCGGGGTACTCTTTGCACCAAGTTTTGTTTTTAACTTGGTGCGAAAATTTTCGTTGCACAAGTTTTGCCTTTTTAGCCATGCTTTTCTGTTCAATTTCTTCCTCTTGTTCCAGCCTGTAAGTTCACATTTGAAAATAATTTCCAATTTCACATTGGAAAACAATTTGGACTTTGTTCTTACTGAGAACAAAGCGTTTGCTAACACCTCAGTATCTTCATGTCTTAAAAAAGACCCAGTCATAAGCTGCTCGGAAGAGCCTTAAAAATGTTATCCTCCAAAACCAACAGCCACCAGTGGGCATCCTTGGCACACGTGTTGGCACACCTTCGTGCTATGGAATGGGAGGACAGCCCAAGACAATAGTCCACAAATACAACTCTGACTGGGGCTTCCCCAAAGCTGACTAGCTGAGGAGTGGCAAAGACCTTTCCAGATTTTGGATGGCAGAAGCAGATCCAGCAACCGTTACAGTCTCTTTGTTGCTATTCTTTGGAGGACTGCCATCATTAAAAGATTTTGGGGTGGCTGTGCACAAAAGCATGGGAACCTGCATATTTAGGCACTGGAGTGGGATTTCTGCACCTAGGACACCTGAGCCTTGGAGGCACACAGTCATCAGAAACTTGTTTTGCAGGGAAAAGGGTCAGTCACATCATTGGAAGATAATGCACTTGACATCCTTGTACTCTTAAATGTTTGAGAAAAGCAGTTCATTTTAAAGGGTTTCAGGAATTGGCAAGATTTAACTTTAACTAAGATTTAACTTTGACTAAAAGCATTTTATGAAGCTGGTATGTTTTGAACTCCAGTAATGTTTCATTTTGCTGCATGACATTTGAGTGACTGGATATTGGAAGTTGGAAGTACAAGATCTGGGCACAATTTAGGCAAGCAGTGGTCAGCTGAGCCTTCTTATGCCCCTCTATCCCTTCATTTTAATATAATTGACAGTTTGAGGTTTAGTGTCACACATTCTTAAACAAATTTTTGCTGTATACAGACTCCTTCTCTTGCTCAGAGGTGCTTCTTAGTCTTAGCTGGATCTTGACCTTTACTGCTGGTTACTCAAGGACTTGGAGGAGCCATGTCATAAAGCTGTTGAACCTGTGGATGGCTTTTATGTGCTGTTTTATTTCACCTGCGTGATAGTTTAACGTCTGCTATGTATCAGTGGTGTTTGTACTGACGAGACTGTGTACTATCCCCTAGAGCTATAGTCATCTCACACCTCCATCTTCTGTCTCTTCCAGTCTCCTTGGCAACGTCTGTCTGGGTTCGCTACTTCATGATTTATTCTTTTAAGCTTTTGAGAGCTGTAAGTGACTTGAACCACTTGACTTATTGGCCAATTGTTAAAGAAACCCTAAATCAGCCTCTTATTCTCTACCCTGACCTCTTTGCAAGTACCAGTGTAGATGAGGAGATACAAACCAGCATCTCTATGCAAGTGGCAAGGTGGCAGAGGTAAAAAGGAATCCTGCATCATGAAAAAGAAGCAGAATACTTTTCAGGTGGCTTAATGTAGTGAGAAGTAATAACTGGTCTATAGGAAAGGAAGGGGAGATTTTGGAGATCTGTAAGCAATCTCGCTGCTTAGTTATCAGTCTGTGGCTGACAGAACTGCACATATCCTCCAGACACACAAATCTGAAAATCAATCATGTAATTTCTTAGAAGCAATGAAACTATTCATCATCTTTCTGTAAAGTTTTTTAATTAATTATGAAATGATTGAATTGTTCCAGTGGAAACTCTAATGGGTAACTTGCAATAATAGATACAACCCTTATGGCAGGATAGGTCATGTCCCTGGAGAACTGCACATGAAGCTCTCTTCAACACCTAAGTAATTAAATATTAAGAGCCAGACCAAGGTGCCTCACTCCATCAGGAGAATGGAATTTTCTCCATGATTCAGCCTAGATTTCCCTGCTGAGGAGTGAAGAAACCCCACAGTATATGGGTTCTATGGCCAACATACAGTCCCAGGCCAGTCTCAGTCTCCATGGGAGCTTAAATACATTGGAATTGTGATGGTGAAGAGTCATCTATCTTATGCTGTCTCTAAGGTGCTTGATGGGAATGTCTCTGCACCACCACCCCTAGGATCCCTACCACATAGGGGCCTCTAGGAGTCCTTTGGGGTTTCAGTAACAGGGTATCTATCTTTCCCGTAGAGAGGGGCATTATTTCACCCGGCAGCCTCAGACATCGGTAACTGGATTATTTAGCATCATTTTTCCCAAGTGAGTAAATTATTTTGGCATTTGTAGTTATTAAATAAGTGACCCAATTACCAAGAAGAAGTGGTAGTAAATGAAGCAATTGATATTAAGTATAAATTTCTAACTGTTCATCAGCAATAAAAATTCTTTTCACATTTCTTAGTACTTTAATGACTTTAAACAGTTTCTCTTTCTCAGTGATTGCAGTTCAAAACAGCAGAGACAGCCTGCAGTCTATGACTGAGACATTAATCCTCTTAACTTCAGTGCTGAATAATGCATAAATGTATCAGTGCATAAGAAATAATTCTATGTGAAAACCAGCCAAATAAAAAAAAAAAATAATCATTGAACATTGTAAGTTTATGCCCACAGGCATGAAAAAGAATGGGAAGCCACTGGATTGGTGCACTATGCACTCATTTGGGGTATTACAGTAAACATAGTATAGATGTAGTAGGAGGGGAGTAAGACAGCTGATGTTGGCCTGTGGAAATTTTAGACAGAAGCCCCTGACTGAAGAAGCCAAGTGCTGTAATGCCCACTTGCCTCACGCTGCAGCTGGATTTGATTGATTTTTTTTTTTTACAGGAATGTGGTAGAATGGAGGATTACCAAATTCTCAGAACTGAAAAGAGTGCAAAAGTTGGTGCAACTTTGAGATGAGTCAAGCGTGGGATATTAAGTGTCTCTTCCTTATTCTCTTAAGCAGATACCTGCCTGAGTCCTGTAGTACTTAAAAAAGAAAGTCTGCGTAGGAAAAGGTGCTCTGCCCAAGCCTGGTCTGTGACCGAGCCGAGTGTGAGCTGCAGGAGGATTAGCGAGCAGCTGTGCCAGCCTGGCTTCCGCAAGAACATACGTGGCAGGTTTAGCACACAGTGTGCCTAAGGGCAGAAGTTCAGGTATCAGAAAGGATCGAGCATGAGCAGGGATGCACAAACGTTCCTGGTCTGTGCATTCGCCCTGAGCAGACAGAAGCAGCCTTCTTAAGCACAGCGATACTCTGCTGGTTTTGCCTTGCCTCCTGAGTTGACTAGTTTGCAGTGGCATTAATGATTTTAAATGATTCCTGCCTGGAAAAATATGTGAAGATCATCTACATTTTACTGTAATCTGGCATATTCTAGGCAGAAAAAGCCCCTTTGTTCAGGAACCCTTTCTTAGCTGGTGATTCATCATCCTAAGCATTAACCACGAGGAAGAAATGCATCTTAAGTTATTGTGCTATACCAGTTCTCTGAGCAGAGCTCTGTCATTAAAAAGCACCACCAAGACAATCTCTGAAGATATTAAATATTCTGTTTTGGCTGAGCACCTTTTGATTTAAGTGTGAAAGCTTGTACCTTCTGTACACCAGGGTTCCTTTCTACTTATTCTGCCCCATTCCCATGCCATTCTCTCGCTTGAGCCCAGCCATCTACTTTCAGCTTTTTCAGCATCATTTGTCCTATCCTACCCATTTCATAGACCGTCATTTTTATATTAGGAAGTGTGCCTTATTTTCTTGTCCTATCTTGAGTGTGTATTTTGGAGTGCATGGCGCAATAGCTACTGACTTAGGTCAAATCTGCTCTTCTAGAATGCAAGTTTCAAATGAATTCTCTTCTTCCATTTCTGAACATTTTGTTGTGCAGAAAACAGAAATATCGATGTTACTCCTAAATTCAGCTACTGAGTAGTTAAACCTGAAGATCACACTAGAGATATTTTCAAGACAGCACAGGTGTGCTTCAGCAAACAGACTTTGGCTGGAGAAAAAATGTGTTTTTTAAGAAAAAAGTGAATGCTAGGTGAAAAAAAAAATTAGCAATGTTGATGAGATTTTGCAAAGAAGTTGGAACAAAGTTGTCATTTTAAAATTGCTGATTCTGAAGTGACTCTTAGCATGCTAGGTGTGATCAGTTTGATTTCACTGGATTCAGAATCATATTCAACATCTAATGTATTGGTGCTGCATCAAAATGGAAAGGCAAAACCCAACTTGCCTTAACTGAGGGCAATAATTTCTTCACCGGGGTTAAAATGATCTCACTGAAGGTAGGTTTAGGCTCTTTCTCATAATATAATTGAAGCTACTTTACGTTTAAGCGAGCTCCTCTGTGTATTACAGAGTGATAACCATCAATAGTCCCCGTTCTTGTTTCACCTGTGGTAGCAAGAGCTGCAAAGGTGACTGACGCAGTTCGGCTTAGCACACTTCTCTGTAGACACCACCCTGCTGCAAGCATAAATAAGCGCTGGGCTCCACATACTTCTAAACCTACTGAGTAAGCATACAAGATAATAATTATTCATAAAATGAGGTCCATTATGACATGCTTCCCAAGTTCAGGCATCTCTTTTCCTTAGACACTGTCTCAGCTCTTGGTAGTCCTTTCCTTCATTAGGAACATACCTTTAGGTCACCATCCTTACTTTAGGCACAAGAATAACAAGCTCAGCCACTCTAGGTTTACATGTGAAAGCTCGTGTGATTTAAATATCTTTGAAAACAAGGAAACAGAGAAATCATGAGATATATTCTACCTGTGTGCGACCTCTCCCATTCTCAGGAGCACTTTTCTTTAGCACAGACCTCTTGAAGCTTTTCTCCTAGATCCATTTTTATAGCCACCAATTCCTATAAATCTCTGCCATTTTAACCATACCACCCTTGAAATGCCTTCTCTTCCACACAGGCTGGCAAGGTACTCATTACAAACAAGGTAGGAAACTGTTCTGTAGGGTAGAAGAGCTGAGAATAACCAAAGGCAGGTTGCTATTTGATTGTCTTTTCAGTGACAGTCTTTCAGTTGGATAGTACATGTCTAGCGAGCAGGACTGTTCTCTGAGTTGTTATTCATGTTCAGGTATGTTTAGTTCAGAATAGAAAATGGAATCCCTAATCTGATAGATACTTTTTTTTTCTGCACATAAATGTGGGTTAATCCTTCTGTGAGGGACATTTCTTATTAACCTGGGGGAGCTGGGTGAAAATAAAGATTTTGTTTCAGCCCTTGAAAACGATATTCTAAACATGCCAGAGGGAATAGTATAGTATGTACATATGGGTCAAACTAAAGATATTTAGCAACTGTTTCCTGTAGTTTGCAGTTAAATGTTCTTCCTTCTGTCTAATTACAGGGATGCAAGATGCCTCAAAGAAGCTTACAGAGTCTCTTCACGAAGTGTATGAGCCAGACTGGTACGGACGAGAAGATGTGAAAATGATTGGAGAGGTAAGATGAGTGGAAAGAGGAAAAAAGTATTTTTGCTGCAAATGGATTAATCTGAGCTGTTACGGAGAAGTGTACATCCAAAATTTCCCTTAATTCTTCATTGCATGTTAAACCCTGTTTTCTGAGCATAGAAATTATTGGTTTTGCAAAATGCACCTCCTGCTGACCAGATGCTGCATTTGCAACGTCTGTTTTGTGAGGCAGCCAACATAAGCTCCCACTGAGGTCAACGTCACCGCAAGCAGCATTGGTCCTGACAGTAACTGATTTACAAGTTTGTACAAGGTATCTTACATACAGTTTTACAGTCAGGATTCTCAGTTCAGCTGAATGTTAAAAATTATCAAATTTGCTTATCCTTGTGTGCTGTGTAACAACTGTTGAGCCTGTGGCACCAAACAGGATATCTAATGGGATGCTTGCCTCTCTCTGACAACAAGCAGGAATTCAAGGGCAAATTAGGCTGCAGGGCATTATACATTTTAGCCTTTTTAGCTTCCTCCAGTGATTACAGAAGAATAGGCTTTTCTAGAGGACACTGCAGGACACTTGAGGTGCTCTGAATCGCCTGCCTAAACCTTAATTCTGGGAGAAGTCTGTCAGCAAATGTGCTGGTGGTGACAAGAAGGTGCAAACTGTTATCAGGGCAGTTTTTAACAACCTGCCATTTGGTTTATAAGGCTGATAAGGATAATATAAGTAACAAGAAACTGGAAGACAGAGCAGTCTTCCCAAATCTGCATAATTATTGTTTTTCTCCTCTGTGGCTGCCTTCCTCTACCATTACCTGCTGCTGAAGGCATGACGTTGTTCTGACTTTAAAAGCACCCGACTTCCAAACTGTATAAGTTAAGATACCATACCACTTATATTGTTTTAGGTTAAACAGCTGGAAGATCTCCTGCTGCATCTTGCTGTAGCATCTCATCTTGTAACTGTACACTATTAGATTCTACACTCAGAAATTTGTAATTGTGTGTAAAAGGACCAAAGTTTAGCTCTTAATCTGTATTAGACATAGGAATAAATGTTAGATGCATCTTCTTAATAAGAGGCTCATGTGGGCAATATTACAAAACCTCTGCTCCTGGTTTTTTTTTTTCCCTATATAATCACAAATGTAGATTTTATGCATCCCTCCACCTACAGTAAAAAAGAATGATATATTTTTGCGGTCCAGGATATGAATGATCATTCCAAAAGGGATCCACCTAAATGACCTTAATCTGTATGGTAGGAAAGATAATGACTTAAAGGACTCTTCAGCAGTGTTTTTTGAGCGCACTTGCTTTCAGAATACCTCCATAATTTTAATTTGTCCGAAATATGTATCAGCAAGATACAAAAGCAAATGCACAAGATCAGCAGTTGCTTGCTGTGATCTAATGCTGTGCTGCTCTGTAGACCACTGTGTTTAAATATTGTGTTAATAAATGAGATATTTCTTTTAAGCATGATTAATAGATTGTAGTAATTCATTAGGGACTCTGTTAGGGTAGGAAATAAATGAACTGAATGCTAGCATCACACAGCATTTATAATATGCCCTATAGTGATTTATGATAAAACAAACACTAGGGAATAGCTTTCCCGACTTGCTGGTGAAGATAACAGCCCTGCAGAGCAGTGCTCGGCCCCTTTAGCCTCCCTCCCATCAAAGGAGGGAGTTCAGTGATTTTTGAAATGTCTAAGGAAAACAGGGATCAGGATGTTTAACATGTGCTAATGACTCCATTCAGTTGAGAACCCAGGACCTCAAGCAGTATGTCTCTGTGTTACAGGATTTGCTTCTGGCAAGGAATCTCACCCTGCTCCCCACGGGGTCCTTGTCACATCAGCTGTGTTAACATGTTCTTAAAAAACGGAAAACTACAAGGGATGTCTCTTGGTGACTGTCCCAGAGCTGTAGAGGGGACTGGGGAAAAGCACTGTAGCTTCTGGGGGGAATTTTGTTTGTTTTGCCTGCTGATGTTGACGTGTTTCATATCTGGCATCCTCGTTCTCTAGCAGTGCAAGGTAGAGTTCTTGTCTGTGCATTGACCATTTCATCAAATGTACCTTAATGGCATGAAAAGTATGGGATGGAAAGACCTTCCTTAGGGTGGGTCTCCACAGCTTTTATTTTAAAAATGACCAAGCAAAGCTGACCTTACAAATCCTTCTAATTGATGGGAAGCCCACTTTATTTTTTTTCATTTATTTCATGTAGTGTTCTATTTTCAGTTGTACATCTTTTCTCTGTAAGAAAGGTTCATCATCAGTGAACATACTTAGATGTAACAGCTAGGGCTGCTTCAGATTCTGTGTTGTTGACCATCAGGGACCTGAAACCCTGAGGAAGAACTTCAATTCATTATATCCTTATTTTCACATAGCAGTTACTACTTGAAAGAATGAAAATACAAACTAGTTATTAAGCTAAATCTTCTTTTGTTGTGAATTAATATTTGCAATGTCAAGTTATTACTTTTCATTGTAAGTGCACTCTGATTTATTGCCATAAAGAACATTTTAAAACTTCAGAAAGATTAATCTTTACCAATTACATTTGTATTTCTCCTAGGTTTGGAGTGGAATTGAAGTACTAAGCACATTTTTCTCTTTTCTACCTTTACAGAAATGTGATGAACTTTGGGAAGACTTCCATCAAAAACTGGTGGATGGGTCGTTGTTGACCTTGGATACATATCTAGGACAATTTCCTGATATCAAAGTACAGTAATGATTTCCTGTAAAGGACAATTTGTAAAATTACTGTTGAGTCATAAAATAAACAGAAAATGAGATTATAAGCAAAGAAAAAATTTAAAAAGAGGCAAGTGAAAGTCATTCTCTTCTGCAATGTAAAAGATGTTGTTCTGTAAGTAAATCCCTGACATTAGGCTATACTGATTTCACAAGTGAACAGTACTTGGAAGTAAATTAGCCTTTTTAGATAAAACTTTTATGTTTTTTCTGGCTCCTATTTTTTGATATAATTCTCACTGACTTCGACAGGGACACATTAAGCTCTTCCGATGTTAAAATGCCAGACAAATTGCAACATGAAAAACAGACCTTTTGTTATTAGCTAGATGCACCTGTGAGTATCTAAATATCGTTCTCTTAAATAAGCCATGGTTCCTGTCTTTTAATTAGTTATAAAAAGATTTTGTAGTACACATCAGGAGAGA
The DNA here is from genome assembly GCA_011801015.1 of Ardeotis arabs. Taxonomy (NCBI): domain Eukaryota; kingdom Metazoa; phylum Chordata; class Aves; order Otidiformes; family Otididae; genus Ardeotis; species Ardeotis arabs. The sequence goes on from JAAGAY010147604.1 coordinate 34,911, forward strand.
CTGCTATGCAGATTCTAGTCTCTCCCAGATGCCTGTCTGGTATACAGTCCAGGGAGATGGTTCCTAAATGAAACATGTGGAGATAAAGAATCATTGCAGGTGAGATAGTCACGTATTTGAATGTGACTATATGGACATAGTTGGAAATTCTTTGTGATGGTTTATAATTGAGTAGGTATCAGACAGCCATCTCCTTTGTCATTTACATCAGGGACTAAAGAAAAAATAATTAAAAAATCCCAACATTACTGACATTCAGTCTCGAAGTTGCTTGTAAATCAAACTGCACTTATGCCCTCTCAGCATGTGGAATTTACATATAATATGTAGCTTTATAAAGTCAGTATGTATCAAATAAATTTTAATTTAAAAAGAATTATAGCAGGTAAATTAGAACTTCTATTCTATGTTGAACTCCAGTTATCTTCATTATATGTCAGAACAACTATACTAAGAAGTACGTTTTAAGCATTTTTTCCAACTCTAGAAAAAAACCCACGTTAATTATTTATTAAATTTGCACGCTATATATAAGGGAAAAAGATGGTGTTACCGTGAGTGTAACAGGTCCATTTATTCTGGAGAATGAGAAAAGTCTTGCGTAACATTGATATCTCACTTCTAAGGCCTATAAGCCCTACACCCACAAAACCTCCTTCCAAATAATCTGTAAATGGATTCCTTATTTAAAATAACGTGATTAGTTTGTCTCCTTTACCATGTCCACATTCCTGCATGATGTAGTAATTCAGATATGAACAGCAGATAAGGGAGAATAAAAATATGTCAAAAACTTAAATGGCAACATAGTAAAAGAGCTTTTTTTAAAAGTGCAGTTTGTGCTGACTTTCATTTCTGCCCCTGCACAGACTCGCATTGCAAAACGAAGCAGAAAGCTAGTGGATTACGACAGTGCAAGGCATCATCTAGAAGCCCTGCAGAGCTCCAAAAGAAAAGACGAAGGCCGAATTACCAAGGTAGAACAATCAGAGGGATGCTGGCAGAAGACTTGGGGAGCTTGGGTGGCATTTGTTTCTGTGTGGAGACAGAGCACAAAGTTTCTTATCTTTTTGCTGTCTCAGAAATTGAAATAATGTTATCCTTAAACATAAATGTGTATTGAGCATTTTGGTGCATGTGGAGGGCACACTCAGCCTCCTTCAGGAATGAGTCCCTATTTGAGCCCTAGCTTTCTCTCTTGATGAGACTGAGGGGACAGCAAGTCCTGTTTTGGCCTGCATGGTGTGGGACAGAGTCACATCCTTTGTTAATAAGAATTGTGAAAGATGCACACCAAAAAATGCACAAAACCAATTCTGGTAGTTTTTGCTATGTTGTAGTGATTGCAGAAGTTACCCTGTTTCATTTTGGTTTAGGCAGAAGAAGAATTTCAAAAAGCACAGAAAGTGTTTGAAGAGTTTAACACTGATTTACAAGAAGAGTTGCCATCTCTGTGGTCACGGTAAGCCTAGACAGATCCTGTCTGGAAGGCCTAAAGGGGGAGTAAGGAAGGGGAACTAAGGGATTTTAGTGAACTGATAGAAGATGGTTTGACAGCTCCTTGAAGTCCCATCTGTTATCCTTTTGAAATAATAAAAGGGAAAATGCCTGCGAAGGATCCAAAATTATACTTACTATCAGTCTATTTATGCTTATTTCTTCCAGTGTACCTTGGCACTTAAGATTTGTTACCATATCTTCATTCTGAGGTGCAAAAAGATCTCCATTTTATGGCTAAAGAGCTGTGTCAGAGGACAGAACGGCAGGTTGTGACTACGACCCACTGGTTGCATAACCTTTCTCAGACACCTTGGTGATGGATGCCAGATCCTTTCAAGGATCAAAAGTAACAGTACAGAGTAGCCAGATGCTTTTCTAGATTTGCAGTGGGTCTACTTATAGGTCATTTTTCTGTAAAAGGTATTGAAACAAAGAACCTTACAAATGTATAAAGATTTTATGGCAATTGTTGTTTCCAAGTTCTTGTAAGCAGTAGAAGAAGGGAAAAACAGCATTATAACTATATCAGAATACACATCTCGTAGTTTTGCGCTGTGTCTGCAATGTAAAAGCATTTGATAGCATCGATCATTCATTCGAGATGTTTAATCATTAATTGTGTTTTTACAGAAAATGCAGACAAAATGAACGGGAGAACAAAAGCAGTAGAAAAATAAGCATCTCATTAGTGTGCTATGTTCTTTAACAAATGACAGTCTGGAGTGGAAATGTGTTGTGAGTCACTGAAGTATCCTTTGTCTTCTCTGCCTTCTGAATTAATTCCTGTTACATTTCATATCAATAGAGGGTTTTCCTTCTGTGTTTCTGGCAATTTCAGTTGAAAAGCCTCTTAGCATTTCAAGATATTTATTTTATGGGCTTACTAAAAGTAAAACTGCATATGAATGATTTAGAGTAAGGGCCCTTTTATTTCAATATGTGTCTTGCCCACTAACTAGTCTCAGGGAAAGGTAGAATTTAATTTGAGCAATGGGCATAATTTAGAAAGTTATTGCTTTCAGAGTCCTTTTTTTTCAGTTATTACAATTCTCCAAGAAGAAAATAATCCATTGAGTTGACATTTTGCAGGCTTATTCTTATACCAAAGACTATTTTTGTTAATAAAAATCTGGGGAGATTACACATGACATTTTTAAAGAGGAAAAAGAATAAATTAAAACCTAAGAAAACACCTTCTACCTTGGAAGTGTACAAGAGGTACATAGTCACTCACCCCAAGCCAGCAGATTTTTGACTGCATGTGCAAAAATGTCTAGTCTATATTAGAAATTATTTTAGCTTACATATATATGCCTGTATTTCTAGGCTGATTTCCTTAAGGAGAGCTGAGCATGGGACAGCCACACCCAGGCCGTGCCCAGCTGTAAACCTTAAAGCTGCCTCTAGACGCACCCGCACCCGCATCACCTAGGTGCTGTGATAGCATCTATGGCACAGGCGCTCGCAAAGCCACACTCTCTTCAGTCAATGGCTGCCTGCTGTCCAGTGGGAGATGAGGTGCCCAGAGCACCTTGCCTTCCATGTGCTTGTGCCGCTCTCATGTCAATCCTTTTCCAGTATTCCCCTTCTCAAAAACAAGCCGAAGCCCACCACTGTGGAGTAGTCTCAACTTGGCTCACTCTGTGCGGTGTGAAATATGGTGGTTCTTAACACAAGCAGAAATAATCATGAGCGAAGTAGTCTGAAATTTTGATCTTTGATCCAATTATTTGCTTTGCTGATAGTCAAGAATGTTGCTTTTAGTCTAGAAAAAAAAAAATCAATTAATTTGCCTTTGTGGCTCTCCCACCCCTATCTTTTATTCTCTTTTTTCTGTCTTTGTGCCATCCTCCATAGACGAGTTGGCTTCTATGTGAACACCTTCAAAAATGTATCCAGCCTTGAAGCCAAGTTTCACAAGGAAATAGCTTTAGTGAGTAAAAACGAATATCTCTTGTGTAATGGATTATGTGATATGCATAACAGCAAGCAAATGTCTTGTAGTGCAGCAGTAAAAATCTAGCAGAGGCACACAGGAGAATTTGCCCTAGATCCAGGTTTGTACTATAACTTTTGTATTCATTTCTACTTGGCATTTTTGTACTTCCCTTAAGGAAGGGGCAGTCCATACAATTTTGGATTAAAGTGCATTATCAGTTGTAGCATTAAATTCACTTTCTATTTTAATAACTTCTCCATTCTTGTTAGCATACCTCAGTATTTTTTTCTGTGTTGAATTGCTAAGCATGTCATTGCTTCAATCAGTACAAGAAAAAACATGTCAAGCATTCCGTTCAAGACTGCTATATACATTGTCAGGAATGCAGCATTATGTCTGTGACTGTTAGGCAAATCGAGCTCTTTCAGTGAGGTTCTTTTGAAAGTACCTTGCTAAGTGGTAGTGTATTATCTATAGTAACCTACTAATACAAACCAAAATTGTTTGGAAAACTCACTTGACTGAAGTCTCCTATAAATTGGGATTAGGTGTTTGAGGGGAAAACATGAATATTCTTGGCTACCCATGTTGCTTTAAAGTTTAGGCGACCTCCTTCATCAGAAATCAGGCAGTAGTCAGTCACACTTGTAAACTTGTTCTCTGAAAACCAGTTTATGTTTCTGAAGCACTGCTGTTATCTTTGATTCTGTGGATAGGTTCTATTTCCACTTAGGCTTTTGATATACATGGCACTGAGTATTTTTGGAAGGATCTGTATGCCATTTTAAAATATCAGATTATATATTATCAGGTTATCAATTATCAGACCAGATTTGTCACCTGTGTTTTTAATCATTAATATAGTGCTTTATATAAACTCAGGCAAGTGTTTGGGTTTTTTTTCTCAGCTATGTCACAAACTGTATGAAGTGATGACGAAGCTGGGAGATCAGCATGCAGACAAGGCCTTCACCATTCAAGGGGCACCAAGGTGAATTTACTGCTTTTTTTTTTTTAATTGAATTGCAGTAGGCTTTGTGGGTTTCAGCAATATGCAGTAATCACCTACACCATGTGTAGTGATTGCTGCACAACAGTCATTGGGTCTGTTCATTCAGGATAGTAGATGAAGGTACCTTGGATGAAGTTGTTCTTAACATGAGTAGAGGTGCAAAACTTCCTTCATCACCCACTTATTTTTCCTTTCAAGAAAAAAAAAATAAGGATGAGATTCTCAGCCGTTGCAATTTAGCCTAGTTCATTGTAGACTGTTACACCAGTTTGCACCAGCTAAGTATGTAGCTCATTAGCTTAGTTTACAGCAGTGTTGGTAACTCTCATAATTTTTTTTAAAGCCTTGAAATACTTGGATGTGTTTTTAGATCCTAAAGGCATATGATTAGGTGAGAATCCTAGCCTTTCTAAGTCAGCTTTTATCTCTTCTGCTTGTGGGGAAAAGTCAAGAAATGTGATCTGAGAGTGCATCATAAAAACTGAAAAGCTGAAATAAAAAGAATATCACAAAATACCGTATTTTTAATGACTTTCAAGAGAAATCTTGTCTTAAAATGAAAACAAAAGCAAAAAAAAAAGTTTAAAATCAGATGGTGCTTTCTTAAGGTCAGTGAATGCCAGTGCACTATTTCTGATTTTTTGCTTGCAACAAATGTAGCCTTTCTGCCATAATTTGATCTCTTAGTACTGTAATAGTGATAGGCAGAAGAGGTTAAAATTATAAAACAGGGAGACTTATCAAAACACAATGATATTTAGGGTTAATACAAAAATCCTGAATTTCCAGCCAATCCCAGCTCATCAGAAGCAGTCAGAACAATGTTACAGCTACTGCTAATTTGGCCTCAAGCTGGGCTCCGATTAGCAACAATTAAGACGGACCAAATAACATGACATCTGTCTCAAACATATGGCTGCTATTTCTACATTTGCTTTGATCTCACTTTGGAAGAACAAAGAATGAAATATTGAACCTTCTGACCTAATGCAAAATTCAGAACTACTTTATTAAGAGCATGTCCAAAATTTTTGCTTTGAATTATTTCAGTGTTAATCTGTGCTCATATATACTTACACACTGCCTCCGGAGTTGTTAGCTCATGCACCTTTTAAGCTACTGAATACTCTTCTAGCCTCTTTACGATGGACTTACAAGATGGACTATGTTTCCATAAAGGATTTGTAAACTAGTTTTATGGGATGAAAAATAATATAGTGTTAGAAAACTTTTAATAATAAACAGATATTTTGCCTACCTGTGTCTCCTTGGCCATGTCCAGCATGCGTATGCTCGTTCCCACTGAATTATTCGTTCCATCAATGAGAGAAAAAAATAATTGTTGCTCCAAATTAGTACACACAGGTTAACGTGGTGTGATCTTCTACTGAATACTCTATCCTGAAGGCAAATATTGTACCTGGGAAAGAAATTTCTTAATAACAACTTATTTTTTTCTTTTTTAATATTTCCACAGAAAGAGGTGGTGAGTGTGAGCTAAGTCTGTCCTTTCCAAAGAACAAATTTTTCTTGTGTTAGCATTAGGAATATGTTTATGGTGTGGTCTCCTCAATCAGTTAGCGCTTCTGTTCTCCCTGAAGATGCGTAGGAGTCGCTTCTTCTCTTACTGAGTACTGTGGTCGTTGAGTGCTGTAGTTTATAGCCTCCCCAAGTTGTAAGCTTTCAGCATTTCTAGGTAGCTGAATATGTCTCAGTGTTTGCACCAAGTCCTCTAATGGGAAGGGCAGATCCCTTCTCAGGACTTCATCAGATCTTTTCTTAGTATCAGCAGAGCTCTGTTGAAGTCACTTGACTACTGCTTGTTTATAGTTGTGGCAAGTTGTCCCTCTAAATAGTAATGTCTTTATAATGATCTTGGTAGTGTTTTATGTTATTGAAACCTTTCTGAAGTTGCTGAGCTTTTAAAATTATTTACATTATTCATTGTTATGTCTTCCTCTGAAGTTTTTTTCTATAGAGCCTTTTATTCTGAAAACTCTGTGAAATTAAGAAAATAATTCCATCTCACATTTTATGATAGTTACAAACTTATACATGAAACATTATTTCAAATACAGAATCTGAAAAAATGCAGGTACTCTGTTTCCCTCAAGTTATAATGATCATGTAAACAGATGTTTCAAAAATCAAGAGCACTCAAAATTAAAACTTCCTTTGACATTGTAGATCACTGAATTTTAATTGAATTTCATTGCAGTTTTAGTTCTTATGTAACGGCTCAGTTCATCTCCAGTGTTTACTGCCTTTTGTGGTCACTGGCATTACATCAGGAATGCAGTTCAACTGTTGCATCAAATTGTCAAGGTAATAAGTCAGCATGAAATGTATGTCCTCGCCATTGCTTTGTTTCCATCTAGTGACTCAGGTCCACTCCGCATTGCAAAAACGCCATCACCACCAGAGGAGGTCTCTCCCCTGCCTAGCCCTACTGCTAGTCCCAATCATATGCTGGCACCAACATCTCCGGCACCAGCCCGACCTAAGTCACCCACACAGGTAAGCAGAAACCTAGTGGGAGTAACTGGCCTGTTGTGCAGTAAAAGATAGCTGAGATGATGTATCTGGACTGAGAAATGACAGAGAGGCCACTGGCTCTGTTGTACTCTGTTCTGTTCATTGGTTGTTCATCCCTGTGTCACAAGCATGCGTGCAAAGTAGTTTTTATATAAGAGGGAATGAAGAAAATTTAAGTGTCTGGTGAACTGGGGGTGGGGTTTGTGGTGACAAAGCAAAACACTTCTTTAAGAGTTACATAGTCTCTAAGGACTCGTATCCTGGCAGTGATAGTTTGAAAAACCTATTTCTAAAGCCTCCTCCTGAATTTCTGTACATTATATATTTCTGCTCTTCACACATCTTAAAATTTATGCTCACCTTGCAAAAAAATTACCCAGTGAGTATCACTGGTCTGCCTAACCTCTAAAACAGTAAATAATACAGCTAGCGTAAATACTGCTGTGATAATTACTGATAATTAAAGGCTTATTGGTTGTTATTAGTACTTCTGGAGTCACTCCAGAAGTTTGACATTGCTGGAGTCACTGGAGTAATTTCTATTCTCACCAGTATTGGTGAAATAAGAATCAGTTTCATGCATCAGTTTCATCTGTAGCATAGGAGTTGTACGTGATACTTTGTGAACCTATCAAAGACTTATGTTGATGTTTCTGATGTTTTCAGTATTGAGATAGCTTCTGTGCTGATTTCTATTTCTATGGTGGGAGCACAGCAGAAGAAATTTAGTTTTGCATTTAGTTACATGTGAGCTTGTTTTCTTTGGTCTCCCCAAATGTGACACCTCACTGCTTGAATATTCATCTGGTAGGACTCAGTTGAGTCTTACTGGAGCCCATGGCGTTATGTCACTCTACCACCTGATGATTTTTTTGTGGATTTTTTTTTCTTGGTATTTTGACAGATTTTAAAATTATCCAATAATATTTGGCATTATTCCAAGCAATTATTTTGTCATAGTTATGTGAATCTCTGGAGAGCAGTGAGAATTAGTAACCTAAGCACCTCTGAGGTGCTGTGGTTCCCAGAGATGATATGGTCTTAGCATTAAGTAGGCTTTAAAGGTAGCAACAGGTGGACAGGGACAAAATCCCAAAGCTAAACAGGAATGAACTTAAGAAGCCAAAAAGCTCCAGAGGCCTGGTTCTGTGCAGCATTGTCCTTCCAACTATGGGCTGCATAAGAGAGGAAGTCTTGCACTGTGTGCCCGTCACAGCAGAACAAAATCAGCCAAGAAATGCTTTTGTATGAAATCTTAAACCTTGAGTTGGAATGAGTTTGAAATATAGAGTTGCTTTGCTGTTCCTACAGTGTTTATTTCAAGGTATTTGGGGTGAGCAACCAAACAGTTCCTTTCCACTCATGGCTTATTCCCACATTTAAGGTGAAGCAGCAGAGGTGAAAACCTAACACAAATTGTTTAGGCCTAGCTTAAAGCTCTTTCTTTTATCCCTGAACTAGTCTGTGACATTTTTGCTGTCTGCCTAGCTGAGGAAGGGTCCGCCAGTCCCACCATTGCCGAAGCTCACACCCACAAAGGAGCTGCAACAGGAGAACATCATTAACTTATTTGACGACAACTTTGTCCCAGAAATCAATGTGACGACCCCATCACAGGTAAGCTTCAGAGGATGGTGTATGGGTCCAACTTGCAATCATTCTGAATTGTCCAAGATAGTGGCCTTAGGGCTGATCTCCATGAGGAGGGAGGAGGAGGGTACAGGTGGAAGGCAGAGGCAAAATTACCATTTTATGTTATTTTGAAAAGGTCACACATATGGTATTTTATCTTTGAATTGATCACACATAATCACTCAAAAGGGCTATCGTTGCTAACATATTGAAAAAAATGAGAGATTTCCTGAGAGGCCTGACTAAAAATACTGCAGCCATGTTTGAGGTATAACTGAATCCAGGTTTCATCAGAAGCTGAGCATTCATCTAAGATGCTTTTTTTTCTAATCCCAAGCATCTCAGGTGGCACTTTACAGTGGTCCTTGGTTATTTCTTTTTATTCCTTCAAAACCATAAAAAGTATTCTTTTTTTCTTTTGAGGGATTTAAAAAAAAAATGGAACTTGGCTGTTTTAATAAACTCTTTGCAGGTATAAAAGGCTACTCCAGGTAGATTAATAAATCACTTGGTTTTGACTCATAGAAACATTACTTACACAGCAGAGAAGTGGTCAGAATTATTTTTATCTCATTATTATGAAATTACAAAGTTTTAAAAAATTACATCTAACAAACAGAAAAGCCAGAGTTGTGTAAAATAAGTCTGTATAATTTGTATTCAGTTATTCAGCTTTTATGCAGTTATGGTAACTGCTGGTTGTTCAATAATGGACCTTTTCTATTATGGTAATTACAGCTCTGAAATCTGAGGCTATGTCTGATAGACTGGAGGGAAACATGCAGATCTGAAGCTTATGCAGAATGTTTATGAATTTTTGTTTTCATGTGAATGTGTTTTTGTACTAATTCATTTGACAACATGGGAGAATGTAAGCACAGCAATGAAAAACAAAATTATTTTAGAGAATTTGAACATGTGATGTTTTGTTTTCTTGTGGAGGGGAGAAAAAGGCATTGTGGTCCATAGGGATCTATTTGGAAGAGGAAAGAGTTATTTATGGTTAAGTCCCCATGCAATTAAAGAATTAATGGCAGCTCACAGTATGCGGCCACTGCTGGGCCCTCCTGCCGAAGGGAGGTTGCAGGTCTGTTGCATCATTGTACCCTGACTTCATGGGAGTTATCACTTTGGCAGCGTGAGCCTTGACATCAGTGGTAAGAGTCAGCTGTAACCTATGGATTTGTATATATATACTCTGGCCCCCTGCATGAAATGCTGTATGCACCTAACCTTCACCTGTCAGGCCAGCCAGGGAAGCAGAAATGGAAACGATTTTTTTTTCCATTAAGAGCTGACACTGGAACAGGCCTTTAAATGAGTGTAAGTCACATTTCCAGAATCTTTATGGTCTTTCTACGAGAGATTGGTATAAAAATGGAATGGCGCAATCAAAGTGGAGCATGCTCCTGAGAACTGAAATCTTTCCCTTGTCTGTCAAGGAAAAATTGATCTCCTCTCAGTGAGTGATTTATGTCCCTCTCTCCTCCACAGTCGATGACCTGGGAATGACCTAAGCTGTTCCCTGGCCACCTTCTCATGAACGATCTGTACTTCTCTCCCCTCCACAAAACCCACCCCTATCACTGAGGCATCCTTACTCTGTCTGAGATCTCTGAGTATGTACAGACATACTCAAGTAGTGTGATGTAATAGGTTTTATATCCTTCTGTAAGAGAACTAGTTATTGAAAATATATTGCTTGAAATCCACAAGAAACATGGACTTATTCCGCTTACGCTTATTCCGCTTATTACGCTTACGGTGTCTCCTGTACTCCCAGAGCCCTTGTTGGGCAGTACGGAGGAAGCTGTGGAGCCTGCAGAGCCCTCTAATGGTGCAAGACTTCCCAAAGGACCACCACTGGTGTTCCTGCCACTGTCCTCACACAGAGGCACAAAACCAACAGGCTGACGAATAGAGCTTTGCTGCTTTAATCCCGTGTCGCAGAGAGGATTACGAACAGGCCAAACACCGTTCTTCTCTGGTACACAAATAGCCTGTGATTGTTGTTGTTCTTTCTTTACCAAGCAGCACTAATGCATTCGGTGCTGTGCAAGATGCTGAAAGGCAGTTCTGCTTGCTGCTGTTGATTATTTTGGCTCTGATTCAACAAAGCAGCTCACACTTCCAGTTTATTCATTGTCAAGAATGGATTAAATTACTACTAAGTAAAAGAAAGACATGAAAAGATGCAATATCTGGGTGACTGGATGAAAGGATCATTTAGAAATGTGTATTCCTTGCTTTATTTCTTGTTTTCTTCACATCACATTGCTCCCTAGTGTACAGTTACTAGCTTGGACATTGTAGGCCTTTATAATACGCCCTCGCCAGGTACTTAGCGTGTCTGAGTGTGTCCGACAGCTCTGAAGTGAACAACTTGTATCTGCTGAGACTATTTCAAGGCTTGTACAGACTGTGTGCAGAGAGGGGGTGGCAGTTCTGTGCCAGTTTCTTGTTTGTTCTATTTCAGTTTCTTGTGCCTTCTCCATCCCTTGTGCATAAATGTCCTCTTGAGAAGTAGAGCCTTGCTTCTGCCATAGCCACCTCTTTCAAATGTGGCATTTATTCATGCTTTGTCATGCTATGGTGGAATTAACACAGGATGACTGGCAGGCCTTTCTGTCAGAGCTTTGTCCCCTATTGAGGGAATTCCTGAGGTTCCTGTTTCTCCTAAGTTTCCATCTAATGTGATATCTCAGTTGCTCTATGTGTTTATTTGGGCCTTTGTTCCTGAAGTTACAACAAGTGTTCCCTTTATTTTGATCTGAGGTAATGGTAATTTTTGCAGTCAGTCATGAGTATCCTGTCAGTACAGATACCTTAGCTGTCATCACACATGGCCTAAGTGAGACTTATTCATTTGATTCAGTCCTCATAAATAACAACTTCATTCTCAAACCTCACTGAAAGATAATTAACTTTTCCATCTCCATCCATTCCTGATTGTATGCCAGACAATGCTCTGGTTTTTCATCAAGCCATGTGACTGTATGAGTACTAGTGCCTTAAGGCACATGTGATGAAATCTGAATACTTTGGGTGAAAGACATGACAGAATGAGTGTAGCGCTGGTTACTGGTGAGAAGAGCTGTTTTGGTTTTGACTTCTTAAAGTGCGAGACCATAACACTGGCTTGAGTGTGTCAGACCAGTTGTCCATCATCACCAGTGGCCAAAAGCAGAGGCCAAGGGAAGAATATAAAACAAGGTAAGCAAAGTTGGTGCTCCTTACACCCCCTTCTCCTAATAGTCTCCCAGTCTGCAGCTACTGGCAGCTCAGGGGTTTCCTCAACATACTTTCTACCTATTTAGTAATCCTCAACAGACTGCTTCGCCACAAGTTTGATCAATCTTTTAGCACGTGTAAATTTTTTGTATTCACGCTACATGATGGCAAGGAGGCCCTCAGCTGAGCTCTGTGCAGCATGGAGTACCACCACCTTTTCTTTATTCCACATCTGTCCCCATCAACTTTGCTGGTACCTGCCTTCCTGCTTTGGAGGAGTCATGGAGCAGCCAAACCCCTGTGGCTGTCACCCTGCTCACATCACCCCTAGCACTCCTCTTCCAGACTGCAGAGTTGCAGGTCACTCTGTCATTCCTAGCATGGGAGCTGAAGAGCTATTTTGACCAGGTTTTTAGGTGACACAGTGAGCTCAAATGTCTTGTGGCATATAAAAGCCATTAGTTACCTATGTTTGAACATCTGTTTACCAATAGTAACACTAATTTGGAAAGTTTACACTCTTAAATGTTCTAATAATAGAAAGGCTTTGTTTTACTATTTTACTATGATCATTGTCTTTATTATTATCTCCTAGTTTTGCTATTCTTACAAGTGCCCTGTTGTTGTAGACTTCCTCTGGCTTACATTTTGTTCACAGTTGGGAACAGGACATTGCACTATGTGATCTGACCCTGTATTACCATTCTTACATGAGAATGTGTGTGGATGTATGTGAATGTGAATGTATGTGAACTATATGTGAATGTATGTATGCAAATAATTTCCCATGGTACTTTTTCCAAACTGAACACTTTTCAAAATAACATTCTAATGAATACTTTACTATCTGCACATTCTGTACATCAGAAGATAAGCTTCTCTCAGTATTTAATAAACACTGAACAACTAGCAGTAGGCAGTACTAGCCTTGTTACCAAAACCAAGATGCCTGCCTAGAATATTTATCATTAGTGACAATTAAATCTCAGCTACAATTTCACGCTAATTAATATTTTATGTTGAAGCACACTAATTATTTGTTCATGTTACTTTACAGTGGGAAAGACCTGTAGCTCTCTGAACCGATATATGTATTTATAGTGACCTCAGAGGCCTTGGCTAATTCATTAACTGCAAACAAAAAAAAGGCTTTACCATGTATTCCCATTTTGTAAGAGCAGATCGGTGTAGCAAGATTTAGTTAGTGTTATGTAAGGTGTTTCCTGAAGTTTAGAGCTAAGGGCAGCATTAAATGTAAATTGGTATTCATGTTCAGAACTGAAATTGAATTCAAATGCATTTATGTCCTTCTATATTGGCTTTTTACTAATGTTTGTGTTTAGGGAGAGATTCACTTATTAGACTGTATGGACATTAAGTGCAATTTATGTAGTTCTTAATTTTCGTGTCTGTCTTAATGCATTTTAAAAGGGTCTTCACAGTCAAACGGTGAACGCTCAGCACTTTTTTAAAAGGGCTGCGATTTCATTAGCCTGAAAAGGCAAAGCTGCACTACAGAGAAAACAAAGGCATCATAAGAGTGAAGCTCATAAAAATAAAATTCAAAGTTAAACTAAAGCTCAGGAAAGTCTTCAGAGCTTCCTCCCCTCCTGGCTTGCACCACTGCTAGAAAGTCTGTGATTTGTTGTTTTTTTTTTTTTTTTTCTTGGGTTTCTTAATATTTTGCTGCCCAGGGCAGCTTTTGAAAGATTAGTCTTTCAAGAGTTATCTTTCTCTTCTAACAGAATGAAGTTCCTGAAGCTAAGAAAGAGGAATCTTTGTTAGATTTGGACTTCGATCCTTTCAAGCCAGAAGTTGTATCGACAGGAGTTACTCATTCACCCATGTCTCAGGTATCTGTTTGCCTCCAAGTAGGCGAAGCACATGAACACAACATGCTGTGTTTGGTAGCAAAGATTTGCCTCATGTACTAATAAGCGGTGTATCTGCAGTGTCTGAAAAACTTTATTTTCCTGAGCACCTCTAGTCAATCATCTGTCTCTTCCCTTCGGTAACCTTGTACTTGATGTACTGAAAGGAGAGGAAATTGTCAGGTGGTAAAATGAGATGTTTGCCAGTGAGAATGGTCGCTGGTACCTTGGCCTTGACTTCAGCATGCTGTTATTTTCCATCTTTAGAATAACTCTTAGTGCCAACAGTATAATTTTCCAGCGCCTGTTTTTTTGACAATTTTTCTCACCTGGCTTTGACTCTTTATGTCTGCGAAGATGCCTCAGGGGACGTAGGTCTCACGGAGTCAGCATGCAATTGCTTTGCTGTGATGGAGTTTCTGTACCAAGCAGTGGATATGATCTGAGTGGTTTTGCTTTTATAAATCTATTTTAGACCTAACCTCAAGGAAAATGAGAGGATGGAGTAGGATGTTTCCTTGCAGGATGTTGCGTTAAAGAAATTCTGCATACTATGGTAATATTTGCCATGGTAGTTTCTTGCAGCAATATGAAAAAAAAAAAAAAACAAATCGAGAAAAGTAAAAGAAAAAAAAAGATTGATATATGAAGTTGTTGATTTTCATTGCCTTACCCTAAGGGACCTGCTATGTTAAGATCTAGAACTCCCTCTCACTATCCCATAGGGCTGATAGTCCAGTAGGGAAGTTCTCCTGGCTGGCAGAGCTGTAACTCTGTGTTGTACACGGAGAAGGAAACAATATTAACAGACTGTTAGCAAAACCTATTATCCCTGTGGCTATCACTAACCTGGCTTGTACTGTGAGATACGAGAGGACTAATCAGCCTTTCAGGAATGCAGCACTGGGAAAGGAGTGAGAAGGCAAGCTTTAAGGGTGAGATAGTCCAGGTTCTCTGCTGATCTCTTCCTCAGTTAATTAATTTCGTATTTGGTATGCAGTCCCAGTTATGTAATGAAATCCGTAGTGATCTCTGATAGGTTATGCACTGTCAGAACTCCGAACGTTAGCTGAAATTTCTTATTGTGGTTTGCTAGGAGAAGTGTTTAGTTATAGCAGAGGCTTTGTGCATCTTACTTATTATTTTTCTTGCTCCCTCTAAACGGGGAAAAATGAGAAAGGGGAGCGAAATTCCTTGACATTCAGCAGTGATAGAAAACTCTAGCTGTGACTTTGCTAACTCTACCCTTTCAGCTTGTCTTGTAATAATGCTAACCAAAGACATTTGACTTTTGAGCATGTTTGTCTTGATGTCATATTGTATAGATTGTAGAAGAGTTTATTAGTTTAGTGAAAAAGTTGTTTTAAATTCAACTGTACCATGAAATACAGAATATAATTCCATGTATTGTAAAGTACATTGTAAGTTTTCATCTAGGTCCATAGGAAGCATTCCCTAAGCGCCTTCAGTCTCCCCATACCTTTCACCTTTCCTCCCAACATATGTATATGAGAAAGCCTGGTCCACATCCACAAAGGTGTATAGGTGAGTCAGAGCACCGTGTTTTTAGAAGGGGGGAAGACAGCCCTGCAGTCTGGGTATCAATCTAGCTGGATGTGGCAGGGTTATTGCTATGGTAGCATAGCCAGAATGAAACCTGTGGTTGCAGTCTTTGGAGAGCCCTATGCCACCTTGCAGGGAGATTAAGAAGAAAGCCTTAAGTAGTGTTTCTATATGTGGATAGTTTTTTGCCTCAGTCACAGATATTTTCCCCTCAGCAAACTGCTGAAGTAGTGATGTGAAGACAGGAGTAGTCATCCATGCCACGATGCCTCAGGAGGCCTGGCATGACTTCCCTATCGATAATTTAATTAATTACCTCTGTCCGCTGCTCTGCCAGAGTGATCAGACCACAGTAAGTGAGCCCCAGTTTGCCCTTCCTCACTTGCTTTTCTGTTTCCATGGCTGCTTCAGAAGTAGCCTTTCTAAATGTGCCTGGCCCTCGACTCTGTGTGCTAGCTGTGGTCTGTCTCACCTTTCCCTCAGTTTGTTCCTTCCCCCTCATGCTCAGTCTCGCAAGCAGTGAAAGGAAAATGAAAAAAATGAAAAATGAGTGATCAATCTCTCCTTCCATGGAAGTCAGTAGGACATCTAGGGTTTGTACCAGTTAGCACTATAAGAACAGACCTATCATTTTTCCTTAAAGCTTGAAAGTTCAGCTAATGATGTTACAGTGGAGTAAGCAGGTACACTTATGAATTTCATCCACAGAGAAGCACGTACCTGGACTTAAACCAAATTAAACTGCTCCTTGCAGGGGAGTTGGATTAGATGACTTTAAAGGTTCCTTCCAAACCAAACCATTCTATGATTCTATGATTGAGAAATGGCTGTTGATGTTAATTTACTGTAAATCTGAGTAGTGAGTTATGACTGTGTATTTGTTCATGAAAGCAGAAGTTGTCCAGAAAGCCATTCTGTCCTTATAAAATAAAAAACAGGCAAGAAAAGAAGCTAAATGCATACATCCTCTCTCTCAGGCAAATGCTAGATGTCACATTCAACATTTGCAAATATTTCAGGAACAGTTTTACCTTTTACTTTATCAACGTCTTTAGTTTTTGTTTTTCATGGACTTTAACCTAGGTGAGAATATAGTAGATATGTTTTGAAGCATCTCAGACAGCTTTTGAGACCAACTAGCAGAGTCCCTTCTCATGTGGCAAGCTATTAATATTTGGCATGAAGTCTCCTGCTTTTTTTTCATCTGTCCGTTCAGCCCTTCTGCTGAGGGGTCACTAACATTCATTACTTAACAAACTGGACAGGAAAATGAAAACATTGATCAACTTTCTTGTTTTCTTTCCCAAAAAGCATGCCATTTTCCTTCCTGGTGTCAAAGTTATGAGAAAACCCACTTGTTCTCGGTGGATTGCTGGATCATTTTTTAACCAGCTGAAAAACCTGACCTATGTAAGCTCTTTAAAGCTTACACCTTGCAGAGACTCCTGTACTTGTTGAAAGTCATTCAGTCTCCAGCTCAGAATCCAGCTGTTGCTCAAGCACATGGTGGTGTGAGTTTGATGGAAAGCAACAATTGCTTTGGAGTGGGAAATACCACAATCCATTGCATACTGCCCATCCAATTTAACCAAAAAAGCATATTATGCAGATACGTACCCACACACACGTGCACTAGTATATAAAATATATATGTATTATAAATATGCATATAAATTATCTCTTGTTAGTTAATGCACATAGTTATGTAGCATGTTGAACATACAGTATATGAACAGTATTTTTCTAAAAGCCTTTTTTTGTCTGCTCCTTTTTTCAGACATTGCCATGGGATCTATGGACGGTAAGCCTGAAATTTATCATTGTGAACTGGGATATTTCTGTGCCTCTGATTTTGTAACACCTTAAACTGAGATTTACAATGCTTTTTACCAAAAGCCAAGGTAAAGAATTTACAGACCGTGACAAACACTTTCAAGTATGTGAAGCCCCTGGAGATCTTTTAAAACATAAAATAATCTCTGTTGCTTGGCCTACAAAACCTAAATGATGTCAGAAATCTAGGCTAATAAGATTCACAATCATTATAGCTAAGCGTGTGTTGCTTTTATTCTCAAGCCTGAATTACAGCTATTAGAGGGTAGGAATGGATGCTAGTCACCTGTTTTAATTATCTGGAGGTGTAGTTCCTCAGAACTTTAACCAAATGGACAACCATTTTCTCAAAATTCAGGAGCGAAGAGGGAATTTAACTTATCTTTATTCTTATTCACAAAATAAGCTGCTGCTTTAGAAACTGCATGAATAATTCCTTCGTCCTCCTGGTGCCAGATCAGATACAATGATCTGCTGGAAGAAAACAACTCATTTTTGTGAGCTTTCTTTTGACTTTATGTCAGGGAGATAGCTGGGTTGACTTGATATGGAGTCTGGTATGCTTATTTTTGACCTTTTGCAGATTCAGCCAGCACAGAAATCTGTGGATGCTTCTTGTGCATTCAGATTTGCAGCACTGCTTTGTGAATACATGACATATGTGATGTATATTAAATGC
The DNA here is from genome assembly GCA_011801015.1 of Ardeotis arabs. NCBI lineage: Eukaryota > Metazoa > Chordata > Aves > Otidiformes > Otididae > Ardeotis > Ardeotis arabs. Next base: position 52,706 of record JAAGAY010147604.1, read on the forward strand.
TCATCTCTTTCTATTGGGAAAGGTTAAATAAAGCCTGAAAAAAGTCACGTATGTAGGCTAGCCAAAATTTAGAGGCTGCCAATATCTAGACTAGCTAAAATAACACAGAAATGTTTCAAATTTATTGCTCTAAACTTACATTAGGTGGCTTTATCAATGTCTTCCTTTCACACAGTTTTATTTATAACTTGTTAATATTATAGATGTATTCTGTATTATAATTATTTTCCTCTTTGCTCTAGTGTAAAAGAAAAAGAGTAAGTAGTGAGTTTCACAGCTAAATGTTTGAAATTAGGGATACTCAATCTTGTACTGAGTTTCTTTTAATTAATTGAGTGCAGAGTAGTTTATCTTCCTTGCTGCATTTGTATCTGTTCAAAGTGGCAGTGTAGACAGCAGGCTTTGTGACTTGATACCTTGCTCTGCGTGGATGTAGACGCCTCTGCATGGCACAGGGTGATAGAGAATCAGAGCTGCACGCTCAGGGCCCTTTGCACTGCTTGAGTGATGCAGCGATGCCTTAGTGTAAATACAAGCAAGCCCCGCTCCCACTTGAATTCCTTCCTTCCTTGTTCACCGTCTCACAGAGCAACCCCTCTTTTCAATTGAGGTGTAAGAGGGTACATGCGATAAAAATGTCAGTGGCTGACAGAGGAAAGCAAGGTGTGATGAATATTCAATGTACCTGTAAAACTTCTTTTATAATGTAATCCAGAGACTGGAAGTGTGGCTTAAATTCAGGGGCCTGTGGTTAGTCTTCAGTGGAGTGGCAGGAGAGGACCTGCTGCTTCTTCCCCATGCCAATTTGGTAACTGCTATTGGTTAGAGAACTGCTAATTAAAGAAATGCTCCTGTAACAAAATACATCATGTTCTTATTTTCTATGTTTTATACATATTATTTTCTTCTATACAGACAAGCAGCGAATTGGTGCAGCCGGTAAGCAAACCTTCCCCCAAAATCGCACCCCCATACTAGAGACATGCTTTAATCAGTGTGGTGTTATATATAGTTTTCTGATTTTGTCTATCAGTGCTGCTCTTTTCCATTGCAATCTGCTGCCTCCAAATGTTGCAAACCGCATAACTTTTCCTTAAATGGCTTAATTTAGTCACTTTCATTCTTTAAATTAAAATTGCTCTAGTAAAATATAAATTTTGTGTTTTCTCATCAAGTCCGCCTTTATCTTTTTCATCTTGTGTTTTTTCTTTGCTTTTCTGTCTGCCTAAAGCCTGATTCTTCAAAAAGTCTTTCTCTGTGTAACCTGGTCATGGAGGAAACCCCCAACAGTGGGTCATCAGAAGATGTTAACAGATCTCAAACTAATCTAGGTTCACTCAACTGGGGCCTAGATCTTAGCACACCCAGTGTCAGCCGGGAAATTACTGCAGGCAGTTCGTTGCTTTTCCCTGGGGCAGAGCAAACCTCAAGCGTGTCCACGGGTACTCTGCCTGCTAGCGTTTGGCCTGTTGTAGGTGAGCAGGAGGATGCTGCACCAGGGTCAGCTTCTGTAAACGAAAACCAGAGAACTTCACTGGAGGACCAGTTGGATGCCAAAAATGTCCCATGGGAAGATGTGACCAGTCAGCCTTTAGAGAACATAACCAGTTTTGAGACACCCGTCCTGGGAACCGATAGTTTGTTGGATGAACCCCTCCCATGTGATGTGCAAAAGGCAGAGGAAGAGCAGGAGGAAGAACAGCGGGCAGGTGTCAAACCAAGTGAAAAGGTAGAGACCACAGCTGTTAACTACAAGGAGGTAGAAGGTACAGAGGAACTGGAAGAGCAAGGTTCCAAAACCAAAGGAAATAGTGAAGCAGAACTGCATAAGGGTTTAGCAAAATCAGATCTTGAAATTTCAGTCAGCACAGAAGTAGAAAATTTATATGAGCTGGAAGATAATGATGGGGATGCTGGGAGAGCTAGTGGTGCTAACCTGGAAAACCTTAGGGAAGAAGAATTCAAAGCGGTTGGTATCATTGAGGTGGCAGATGGAGAAATCCCATTGTTGAGTACAGGGCTGGAAGGTGGGGATAAAGTAGTAGTGGACAACCGTAAAACCACAGAAAACACTGACGTTGAACCTGAGAGAGTCTTTGGTATCTGGGACCAGGACCATGAAAGGACATTTGAGGATGGCTTAGACCAAACTGACAGTGGCACTGGAGAGAGTACATCCATGGAATGTATAAACATGACGGCACATGTTGACCTAGAGGTAACTGACCACACAGAAAAGGACCCTACAAATACTGGAAATGTTCTGTGTGATGCTGAATTACTCAGTACAGAAGAGTCTGGTAAAGAAACTGAAGACAATAGTGTCAGCCTCCTCCCAAATGGTAGTGCTGCTGATGAAGGTCAAGCTGCTGCTGAAAAAGAGCAGGCTCTGCTGCCTGAGACAGCTGATGCTGCTAGCACAAGCTGCGGTACTCCTTGCCTAGATAATGCAGAAGACCAGGTGACAGGTAGGGTGCCAGCAGCAGTCACTGAAGAGCATCCTACTAGCAGTGGTGTTCCTGAAGCCTTGGAAACAGACCCCTGGCTGGCAAACTGGGATCCAACAGTTACTAATGATTCCTGGGGTTTTTCTAATCTATCAGATGGCCAAGCCAATGGACTGGATAATTGGCCCTTTTTCCCCAAGCAGGAAGACTCAGAGGAAGGTAACATGGAAAACGTGTGGTTAGGCATTAGTGATAAATGGTCTACACAAGACCTAGGAGGGACTGATAACAGCTGGGGAGAAGTAGGTGTGAGCACAAGCAATAAAAGTCAGATGGCACCAATAAAACAAGGCTTGCCTGGGGAGCAGACAGGTATTAGCAATCCTGGACCCAGCAAGGAAGTAGCTAGACCCTTGGCTCTGTTTCAAATGGGAAATTCCAGAAATGCTAGCACCGAGAGTTCAACTAGTCCTAAAGACAATGAGACCAACAACTCAGATTTATCTGAAGATGAAATTGCTAACCGGAGATATGGATTGTTGTACCAGGAAATTGAGGCTGATAAAGAAGAGGTACCTACCCCAGTGTGTAGCCTAGTTTAGACAAAGAGTTCCTTAGGCCATGCATAACCTTGTCGTTTAAAAACAATCCGTTTGTGTGTTTCCCACTGCCCCTCCTTAGCCTGTGCTATTCTTTTTTTGAAAAAGTGCCATGCAACTGCTCATAGTGTGGTGCCCTTCAGCTGTGTAATGAAGCAGGCTGACAAAAATGTGTTCCAAAATGATGAATGAAGCTTTGAACTGTGAAGGCACGTTGTGTCTCGCAGGTTTTGTTTTCATATGTTTAACTTTAAGTGCACCTACTCTTCTTTTTTTTTCCAATTATTATTATTATTTTATAAAAATGCTTAAGTTTTTCTGCTTTTTGTTTTTGTTGTTTTCTTTAAGCCTGTGATACCTGTTATCAAATAGCACTGTTGTCAAATTTCTTGCTGCCTTACCCTTCATTTTATTATTTTTCTTTTTTTTTTAATGTCCAGCCTACATTTTTATTTTGCAAATAAAAATGTTTTGACTCATGTTCTGATTTAGTAAACAAATGATAATTTGTTCTGATCTTCACTTCTACTTAGGCATCCAGCACAGCATTTAATGGATTTGCACAGGTGAGAAATAAACACGTTTTGATAATATTTTTTTCTTTGCTATTGGGAAGGCATTAGAACTGGCTGTACAGTTTCAGGAAATCTGTTCTACAGATTTCCTGCACAACAATGTCATATTGACTCAAAACCAAACCTTGCCTGTTCTCACAGATTATCCCTAGATGTTACTAGAATGATGCTAATACTCTTGGTACTCTTGGCCTGACTGAATTTAATAGCAAAAATTCTACTACCTTAGTGGGTAGAACCAGTAGAATTGGTTTAGCTTTTTTAGTATGCTCTTTTGCGGATTTTTATCACAATCCCAAAATCCTGTTAAGTATAGTTTTCTCAGTTTCACATACTTTCAGTGACTCAGTGTGTTTATATATGAAATTAGCTTTATTTCTGCATCTTTATTTTAATTTAAGATATATCTCAATCTGAGTGTTAAACCTAAATTATTTGTTTGCTGCTGTGCTGATGGTGAGACTGTGTTAGGCATTGCAGAGACACAGCGTGTGAAGATACCATCTTTGTTCTTTCGGATTTCAGGGCTGTGCCAAGATCCCAAATTTCAGGTGGATAACCTGCAGCCTCATTAATTTCCTGCATCATTTTAGAGACTGGCTCATCCACAGCATACCCTCTATACCTTTTTTTTTAGAAGCACCCAAAAAGACTGACCTTATACAAGGATGGAAATGAGTCTTCCAGTGCTTAACCATTCTGCTCTAGGACATTTAAATTAGTAAAGGAGCCAGAAGGAAAGGGCAAACCATAAGGCTACCACCTCTAATAATTAAGGCAAAATGTTTGCCCCAAGGAAATAAAAATTTGATGCCCCTACTGCAGCAGGAAAAGGTTTTGGCCCATTAGTATTTCGCAAATTTAATTGATCCTGAATGTAAGGTGTTGGAAAACATCTCCATAATTGTACCTTCTTAATGCAGGTAATATTTTGTATCTGTAATTACTACAGTTACGATTAAAGTAAACGCCCAGAATCAAGAGGATGTGAGAGCAGCTTAGAGCTAGTGTATTTCCCAGGCATGGGCACATGTAGTCTGCAAAAAAGATTCTGAGTTTCACAACTTAAAAGTGTGTTGTGCCTGGAACAAAGTCCTTGCAATTCGCATGTATTTAATGAAGATTTTTTTCACTGCCTTTAATAACATCACAGGGTTTAGAAGCATAGAATATACAACTGAAAAAGGAATATCTTGGGTATTAATAGTGCTCAACTAATAATTATTATGAATATCTATTTAGATTATCTATTTGTTATCTTATTTTATGTGAATTTATTTAATACTTTACCTGAATAAACCATTAAAAAATCAGGTCTTTGATAGACATCTGCGAATATCCCATCTCAGATATTTTTTGATAATTGTTTTTCATTTCTGTATCTAGGATACCTCTGCATTTACAGTGCAATCAAATGAGAATGTGACAGAGCCTTTGGTAAGTGGTGGCTTTTGCTTCTTTTTTAAATGCCTTGTAAAAAATGGCACCATTTTTCCTTTGTGCAAAGATATTTTCTCCTTTTTTTATGTTTTTCCATCCTCTAAATCACAAAATCTTAACCTGGAAGAGTTGGTGGGTAATGATCATTGTAGTTGTAGATCTTCAGTCACTGAAACAATCTTTCACAAGGACAGCACAGAGAAAAAGAAAAGAAAACCAGGATATTCTAAGATATGTTTACTTTTCAAAGGTGTATTCAAACAGGTTGTTCATTTATTGCATTTAAGAAAGACAAGAATGAGTACTATAGTCCAGTGTACAGCAAGCAGGTGATAGTACATGGTGGCTGTTTAAATGTCTTCAATATTGCTGTAGTTTTATGTACTCTCCACATATTAATAGTAGGCACAGTCTACTTCTAAGGAGTTGAGAATATTTTTGGAAGTGATCATACCTGGGCAGATTCTTAGTTTCTCTTACAGTCTTTGGTTAGCCTGGAGTGAGGATGTGGAATAGCAGCATGGCTGGGTGAGTGCTAGAGCTACTTAATAAGCAGCAGAGTGATACTCAATATTATTTAATGTGGCTTTTGTATAATGCCTCTGGTGGTGTTTGTGCTTATAATGGTTACTGAATATGGTGAGAGTATTTTTAATTTACCAGCTGAAGTGTGATAATTAGTCTGAAGACAGCTTGTCAACAGGTGACTCGAAGCACATCAATGCAATCTGCATTATAACTTGTTACCTGTGATTTTAACTCTGAAAGTTTCTTCTAGCATTAAACCTCAGGGGAATCATTAGTCATCTTACCTGGGATAAATCTACTTTGCATTTCTCATTTCAGTCCTAATTCTTCTTTGTGAAATTCCCTAGAGCGGGCATTAATGCACTACACAGAGAAGTTTCTGCACAGCATGGTATAATATAATGAGTGTTTCTTTATGCTATGCCAAATCCTGAAGGTCTTGCTTAGGCAGCCTTCTCTGTACCTCATTAAAAATCAGGCTGCTTAAGGAATATGTGAGAAAAGAAGTGAGAGGCTATGGGTTTTTTTCCTGAAAAACATCAGGGAGGGGAAGATTTTCGTATCTTTAAGAATTTCATGGAAGCTGTCTCTTCATCACAGGAGACCTTCTAGCCAGCTGCCTGTTATCAACTGCAAAGTAGCTAAATAGCTTTTGAGTTTCATATTATGCTGAGCAATTTGTTCATAGCAAATTAATCTACTGGGGCTATTTTATCTGGTTGAGTCAGCCATCTTTATAAATGGAATATCCTGAGCACAGCTTCAGCTCTCCCCTTGTATGTGCATGTATTTGCAAAGTGATGTCTCCATTGGAGATCACACTTCTGCTGTGAGCTATTTTGCCATAGGACTGAACATGTTGCAAAGCTGGTGATACTTGCTAGATCCTCTTGCTGAAAAACAAGCTTAGGCTAGAATTTATAAGGGTGAAAATCCCAATAGTGGGTTGATAAAAGGATGTCTTGTAGATGACTGAGAGCTCAAGAGGTAATGCATTTTAATAAGAAACCAGGGATGATTTTCTCTCTGCCAGAATTCAAGCAGTCAGTGGTTGCCCTTGTGCATATAAAAACTGTTTGAGAGTCTGCTAATTGCTTCTTACCTTCACTAGAGAAGGGACTATACTGTCTGAGAACAGACAGAACTGAGGAATAAGGGATAATTCTAAAAACTTAGATTTGAAACCCAGGGTTTGTACAAAAGTGCCGGTTTCAACTCCTGGCCTTGCCATCCATTTCTGGAGCGTTTCTGAGCAAACTGAGTGCCTTCCCCCAACTTCCGTCACCCCTTTCTGTAGCTCAGGAAGCTGATGCTTTCTTTCCTTGCGAGGGAAGGATGCAAGACTGGCTCAGTTCACATACAGGACACTGAGGATGAGAATACCCTGTAGATGCTCTAAGGCCAAGCACTGCTGTCCCCTCCCTGGCAAAGCCCGGCAAGATTGAGCCTGAAGCAGCACTGTACCAGGCACAGTTCCCATTCCCCTCCTCCCTCCCTGGTGTATTGTGTGCCCCTCAACAATTTTTTCCACTGTCTTCTTAAAAATCAATAAAACAAAAGACTGAGGCTGAAGAAGCTCCACCTGGGGAACCTGAAGTTGAGGAAACCACTGCTGCTGCTGTTGCAGAAAAGGAGGCCGTCCCTGCTGAGCCTGCCGAGCCAGCAGAGCAGGCTGCGGTGAGTGACCTGTCCCACATGCCGCCTCCCGGGCCTCATCCAAGCCACCTTTCCTCGTGGTGAATGTGCCTGCTGCATTTCAGCCATCCTTTCCATCATCACCATCCATCCATGGCTGGTTTCCCCAGCGCCCGGCTGTGTCACAGCATCCCTCTCCAGCATGCATGCTCCTTTCAGCTCTAAAATGTAATTCGTCTGACGTTTGGCATTTTAGACTGAAATTTAGCTGAGTGATTGTGGTTTCACAGATTGTTTGATTCCAGATGAACTTCAGAAGGGGAAAGAATTGATCTCAATTTTAAATGACCTTATTAGCAGTTTTCTCATTTCATTTCAAGCTGAGCTGTAAGCACTAAGCCAATGTACATCTTGTATGATCCTTGCTAGAGCATGAAAATACCAGAAAAAAGTAATTGTAATATAAATGTCTACAAGGCTCATGGTTTTAGAAGCCAGCTATGAGCTGAAGAGGAAACTGTAAGTGCCAGTTTGGAGATTTTTACATGTCAACATTCAGGAAACAGTGGGAGAAGAAATGACAGCTGTGCAAGAAGAACAAAGCAGGGCACCTGATATCACTACAAATTAAGAGGTGGTCTGAGATGGTAGGCGTGAGTTTTTTCTACTAACTAGCATCCCTTTTTGTAAGAGGTATCTTAATGAATATCCTTTTTATCCAACTGAGGTTACTCTTCTACATATGACTGTCAGAAGGTCTTGGCAGTGAATGATTGTTGCGGATGGAGTAATGCACTTCACTCGTAAGAGAGAAGCAACAGTTTACTTTATTGATATAAACCAGTGATTTAACAAAGTTTAATAGTAAATGGTAAATGCACCAGTGATTTAAGAAGATTCGATGTCAAGGTACACTGGATTATGTACTGCATAAAGGACAGGGTCAGACAAAACTGTCAGGGAGGCACTCGTGTTGAGTCACGAGATTCAGAAAGGACCCCCTTGCTTTCTAAACTCCTTAGAATCATAGAATCATAGAATCACATGGTTGGATGGGACCTATAAGATCATCTAGTCCAACCGTCTTCCCACTACCATTGCTGCCACAGCTACTAAACCATATCTTGTAGCTCCTCCTTCTGAGAGAGAAGTCTAGGTGTGACTGGATCCAATTCTAGTCCCAGGCTTGACCAGTGGTTTAAGTCTACCTGGACTTCAGCAAAGCCTTTGACATGGTCTCTCACAGTATTCTCCTAGGGAAACTGGCTGCCCGTGGACTGGGTAGGTATACCCTCCTTTGGATAAAGAACTGGCTAGGGAGCCGTGCCCAGCGGGTAGTAGTTAATGGAGTCAAGTCCAGCTGGCAGCCTGTTACAAGTGGTGTCCCCCAGGGGTCGGTACTTGGGC
>JAAGAY010147604.1:66057-99122 GCA_011801015.1 Ardeotis arabs
TGTGCCCTGCCGTGTTGTCTCTCCAACAGATGTCAGGGTGGTTGAAGTCCCCCATGAGGACCAGGGCCTGTGACCGTGAGGCTGCTCCTATCTGCCTATAGAGCACTTCGTCTGCTCTATCCTCCTGGCCAGGCGGCCTGTAACAGACCCCTACCGTGGCATCCCCTGTCCGTCCCCATCCTCTAATCTTGACCCATAAGCTCTCTGTCAGCTCCTCCTCCATCATAGCAGAGCATGTCATTTGGGAGAGCAATATAATGGTTAGATACAGAAGAGCGGTCAACTGTGTCCAAATTCTGAGTGTGCAGCTAAGTGCAGGTGCAAAGTTGGAGCATGAGGCCATTAAAAATATATGGCTCTCATACATAGGAGAGAACTGATGTAGAATAGTGTCATTCTATTGAAGTCTGCAGAAGCAGATTTTTCTGTTTATGGAACCAGGGTCTTACTTTATTCAGATGTTATTTCAGTCATCCTTTTTACTAGGCTTTCATGCCCTAAAAATGGTACAGTTCGTGCTACCATGCCTCTCTTCTCAAACCCCACCATCCACAAAATCCCAACTTACAGCTAATCAAAAAAGCAAATGCAAAATGCTCCTAGTTTGACTAGTGCATAATAGTCAATTTAGCTTTGGGAAGCCCCAAACTTTTGGAAGCAAGGGGAGCCCTCCTTACTTCCCCCTTTCCCACCAACACTGAGCTTTCAGTTAGCCTGGAAAACAGTCCTCATTTAAAAAATATGTATATGTATGTATTAAATTCTTCTGCAGAGGCCCAAAGCTGGGCTGATGTGATTCTTACTGGAGAATATTGCCAGGGTATTATTAAGAGAAAGGCAGAGGCTGGTGTGTTCCTGACTATAAACTGCAGGATGATGCTCTTTTCTGAAGGTAAATACAGGTGATGGCAGAAATTCAGCACTTTTTAATAGTAAAAGTAGGAAAGGCATCTATCTGCCAACTTGCAGTTAGACATAAAGCTTTTATGCACAATAGAAACATTTGTGTATATCTCTTCTGTAAAAAAAAAAAAAGGTGAGACTTCTATGAGTGCCTGTGTGTGCATGCATGCATCGCTGGAGTAACAAATAATTATATTTTCCTGTTGATATTAATTTTTTTCTATTTAAGACCCTCTACAGTCTCTTCAAACTTACTATAAAATTGAGGAATCTGTGGCAGAGGCTCGTCAGCTTGAAGAAAAAAAAAAAAAGAATTAATAATTTTTTAAAAGGTTATATAACACCGCAATTTTAACAGGATAAAGCTGTGAGAGGTTTCTATGGTAACGCCGCTGTCGGCAGCTGCCTTGCCCTGGCATCTGGACATGTTTGGGGCTTACGAGGTGACTGCAGGCAATACTAGAAGATTAGGTTAGAAAAAACATGAATGATATGAAGTTTGGATATAGCTTAGCATCCTTTTTTTAATAAAAGAAACATGCGGCCATTTCAGCTGAAACTTGTACAGATTTTGGAGTGACAGTTGTGGGCATGTGAAGGCAGTTAGCTGGAGCCTGAGTGCTTGAGGTCTCCTAATTTCTGATTGCTAAAGCAGATGGTCCAATCTACCATGCCCTCACATTGGTTTGCGTAACTTGTCTTCACCCTTACAGGTCTTCTGAAAAATCTGACCTGGCTGTGTTTGCAAAGCAGCCTCAAAATTCATTAGCAAAGTGGATTTCTATAACGGGGCTTTGATTTGCTTTTCCTCAGTAGAGCATCTTTAGAAATAGCTTGTATCCGCAGGGAGTCCAACTCCAACAGAAAAAAAAAGAACTTCCAACTGTTCCAAACCAGGCTGAATTTTAGCGATTTTGACTGTTGACCTTCTGTAGAAAAGGACCTAGTGTTCCATGGCATCTGTGCTGTAAAAAGTACTGTCTGGGGGGAGCCCATTACCCTTCAGTGCATTTGATCCCTTAAACACCTAATGGGTGTCACATTTGGAAAACTGCTGACACATGTCTAATTTTTTGGATGTCAGGCACCTGCTGCATGTACCACTGAATGGACCTAGAGAAAGGTGATTCTGCAAAAAAAAAAAAAAAGATGAACTTTGTGACCCACCTCTTTTGAACAGCCCCTTTAAATGAGTTGCAGTTTGAGTCTTGGGTGGGAGAAATTTGAGCTGGCTGGAAACTGCAAGGTCAGCAGTGTTGTGGGTTGTTGCTTACTAAAAAGTTCTTTGAAGCTGGTGCTATTATGAGAATACTGATAATAAAAGTAAATAAAATTATCTTTAGCAGTTACAGTGTGATGATGACATATGTAAAAGGTTTCGTTTGTTGGTTTTTAGCCTATCACTACTTTTATTTCAGATTATACGTGGCAGCAAGAATAGTTCTGTTTGCTATATAGTATCCCATTTAGTTCCAGCCATTCATTTCATTGCATCCCATACATGCCGTGCTTCCATTAAGCTTGATTAATACCAATTTCTCTGCAGCCGTTGCCTCAGCATGAGTAAGGTGATGACCGTATTTCCTCTTTATACAGGACAGTGTCAAGGCAGGGGATAAGGAGACAACTGGAGTTGCTGAGAAAGAAAGCGAGGTACATATGAACAGCCTCGAGAGTGTTGGTTGGGCTTCATACCTTCAAGAGAATCGTGGCAAAAAAATGTATTTGTTATTTGCATGTCATCAATATGCAGGCAGATACGATGCAGCTGTGCCTTAGCTCTGATGTCTATTCTAACACTGCATGGATATATCTGTATCTGTGGTTATATATTCTAACACCAGAGCACCTCTCATTCGATGCAGAAGCTGCCTGAGAAACTACCTGTTGCAGCAGTGTACAGTGATAAACATCTCAGGGCAGCGAACAACGCAGCTCCGTGGTAGAAGGAGGTATAATGCTGTTTCTGTTAACATTTGGAAATACACTGCGTAGATTCCCAGTAGCTTTTACACTTTGCATAAATTGGTTTGCCTGTCCTTCCCACAGACGTCTTTATAGAAAGAAAAAGGCTTTGATTAATCATTTATTTTTCTTAGCACAATATGCCCTGAACAGATATTTGAAAATAATCATATTACAAGTTTGTTTGTTTTTTTTTTTGCTAAAGCACAAATCTGACATCAAGTTAGATACAGTGAAAATCAAATTATAAAGCAACTGAAAAGCTCAATGAGATACTTAAAGCTGGGCATGCGCAGACTCCAATAGTTGTATTTCGCTTATATTTCTTCAGAGGTGATAAAACTACTTACCCTGAATCCTTCTGTACTAAAGTGAAACTGTAACGTGTTCAAACGTTCGCAGAGAGGAGCACAAGAGGAATGTCTACATACTAAATGCAGGAATAGAAGTAGGGACTAAGAAAGAGATTGTAACTCCTAGTCCTTAGCCACTTAGGATTTGTATCTCGAGGCGCTGGCAACCTCCTTTGTTGTTGTTCCTTGTTTTGGTGCTACAATGCATACAAAAAGGTCATAAACTGTTTTCCATTCACTTTGATTTCAGAACATGGTAAGTCCAGCTGTCCAAGCTTGAGTTTGTTACCCTGCTGTAAAACAGCATGAGCTTTGCTAGAGTCAAGGAGATTTCTGTGGCTCCAGGGTATCCCACTGTCACTGGGAAGCAAGTTTGGGATTCAGTGGTGCCGTACTCCTCACCAGCACTGTCACATCCATGTAGAAATCAGTGGAGTTACACTAGCAAGAAAGTACAGGACAGGAGTGGTAGATCAGGCCCAGCATGGTGTTGACACAGTGCAAGAGCGTTGCATTGCTTCTCTAGCATTGGCTCATCACTCCCAACGAGTGTGGTCCAAGAAGAAAAATGCGAGAAATTCCTCACTATCCCATGAGCACAAAGACTAAGTCTTTGAAATGTATCTTTCCCCTTTTTTCTAATACCGTTTGTCCTTATGAGGTTGAGGTCTCTTCCCTAGTAAGTTTAACCCCCTGTTCTGTTTGAAATAGCAGTATTACTGTGTGCAGAAGAGCTGCCATAAGAGGTCAGGCTATTTGCTAAGCTGACATCTTGGTCTCCAGTTGAGGGTGGTCCCTCCGATACTGTAACTTGTGTAAGAAATTCTTCAGTAGTACCCCAAAAGTCTTCCAGACTTTGCAAGCAATTGATGTACTCCCTAAAGCGTGATGATTAGTTCCTCCTGACATTGTATTAGCTAGCTTAGCTGCAATTATAACCAACTGTCATAAAAATTACCCAGTCCCTTTCTAAATCCAGCCACGAGGCAAGATCTTCAGCTCTGGAAAACTGGCATAGCTGAGGGAGCTCCTCTGGCAGACCCCCAGCAGCAGGCTCAGTACCCCTTCTTCTCCTCTCCCTGCCCTCATTCTTGCTGCTGCCAAATCTGTGGCCTCGTGGTGAGCTGACAGCGACGTTAATGAGATGAGGGTGCAACTGTGTGAATCAGCAGCATCCTGGGTAAAGTAGCACTCGCTTCTGCTGCCATTAAAACAGCAAAGTGGTTCTGTCACAGCCCTCATTATACTGGGTGATGCTTTCTTTGCTCCCTGTGTGGCTGGTATAATGGGACAACTGTCCAAATTTCAGTAATGCTGATAGAGATAGTTAATTTGGAATACTATTAGACACTAATATTATTGATGACCTATGGAAAAGAGGTTTTTAGGGTTGGTTTTCAATAAGAAGTAAGGTAATACAGATAACTGGATCTGCAAGAATGTGGTCCACCATAGCTGGGTGTGAATTCAGTGGGATGAGCCTCCCTCTTTTTTTTTCTTTTTTTTTTTCTTTTTTCTTTTCTGTACTAATCAAATATATTTGAGGTTGATAGTGAGGTTCATTCTGTGCTACCTCACATGCACTTTTGTAAAAGCTTTTTTTAATCATTTAGCTTGCATTGTTTTCATACTCTAAGATGCAAGGACAAATGATTATGCAATTGTGAGCTGTGGTACACATTCAGTGACTCATGGCTACAGGCTGTGAGAGTCACCCTTTCACTGCAGGGCATTTGAGAGCTGATTCATGTGAATTAGTATTCTCCTCCTTAGTGAAATAAAATGGTCTATACAAATCCAATAAATAGAAAAGAAGTGTTGATCCTAATCACAACAGACAGCAAGATCAATTTCTGCAGCATGCAGCATGGTATAAAATCAATCAGATACGCACACTGTTCCCCCTCTTTCCTACTAGCCTCTTCCAGGGCTTTCACACTCATCATTTGAATATATTCTTGGGTGAAGGCTGCTAAAATTCATGCTACTATGAATGGCAGGCTTGCATGCCTTACAAGTCACAGCAGAAGATGTCAACATCTGCCCGTGTCTTATGTTACCTCTTTTTGAGAGGGCATCCTTCGTCAGCAGTATTTTCAGTTTAAACTAAAGCTTCTCCAGTGATTTCTACAAAACACTATAGTGTTTTCTGCTTTCAGGGACTCCAGAAGAATTTCTTTAATCACATCAACTCCAGCAGTGAATAGCAGTAGTGCTGAATATTAGATACTGCTAAAAAACAATGCCTGAAGAGTGCCCATGAATGCAGGTAGTTGAAGTAGAGTTCAGGTAGCTGAGTTAGCCTCCTCCACGGAGGAAAGAGCAAACTGAGGTAACAAAGAGCATCAGGCTGTTGACTGGAGATCAGAGAGATTTCTGCTAACTAGGGCTTGATACTGGGGCCTAGAAAACAATTTTTCTTCAGTGTTTTTACTTTATCCTGGTCCTATCTGACATAACGTTAAAAATTCCACGTTGAAGTTAATTGGATTAACAGAATTAGTTTTATCATTTACCTTCCACCCTCCAACCCTTAATATTAATCCACTGTAAATATCCAATATACTACTGGTAAGCATATACCAGTATATACCAATACAAATATTAGGGTGATACATAGATTACAGCAATAGTTTCTGCTGGATGAAGGATTCAACATTGATCTGTAGGCAGGTACTTTTCTGTCCACCTTTGATAGAGGGTCCAGGTATTCACCTGCAACAAAACACGCATTAACTTTTCAAGATGCACTGATCACAAATGATTTTTTCATATCCAGACTGAATGGGCTTTTATGTATGTTTCTTTTTTTATACTGACTTAGCTATAGATCTTTACAGTTATATTTTTTTCTGATATCTGATGGAATCTGAAGACTTCTGATCTTTATCCAACTGCAGAATATATTTTCTTGCTGATACAGCCCAGTTTGCCAGTCTCTCTATTAGAAAGGAGTGTGTAACTAAGGCGGTATTTTTGAAGCCAGCCCAGGTCTAGAGGTAGGTGATAGTAGCTGGAAAAGGCCTGGAGACTCTTCCCGAGAACACACTCCTCTAGCAGGATCCTGTGGATGTTTGGGCAGCTTGCAAGCTCCCTCACCTCAGCAAAAACCTGTGGTGAATTTCTTCCGCTCTACAGCTTGAAGGCAAGAGAAGGAAGAAACACTAGAGCCTTAGCAAACTGTTACTCCACCAGTAACACCTGAGGACTCTGCTAAATGTGCCTAGGGAGGTTTCATAAATGTCTCTCTCCCACTTGTTAATTATCTCCACCATGTAAACTTTCCCCTATGCTCGCCACACAGTGCATTGGGGCAGGACGGCAGCCCCTGGCACTGCTCTCCCCGACAAATCCAGAGAAACCCCAGTGAAACCAAGGCTATGGGTTAGCACCACCCAGGGAGGTCACAGAGCAGAGGCTGGTCCATGGTCTCTCCAGCAGCTATCCAGAACTCATATCCTGAAAGGTCCCTCCCTCTTGTTTTTTTTTGTAGGGGGTACCTGCCACTGAGGGGGTGGCAGCAGAAGACGGTGCGGCTGTGGCAGCAGGAGCTGGTGATGGCGCTGCTACCACTGACCAGGAGGGTGTTGCTGAAGGTGACAAAGCTCAGGGAGAAGACAAGGAGGCTGACGTGTCTCAGGTAACTCATGTCAGTGCACGGGAGAGTGCGTCAGGGGAATTAGGACAGATGCAGCAGCCCAAGAGAGGCAAGGCTGCTGCAGCTCTGTGCCCCGATGTCCAACCAGCAGCACGGGTGAGGCTCTCCTAGGATAGCCCTGGGAAGGGCCCACGCAGGGTGTCCCTTCTTCTGAGTCCTTAATTTGGATTGTGTCTGCCTTTGTGCCCCTGTGCTCCCCTGGACTTGTGGAGATGAGACTTGATGGGCTGATGGCTCCTGTGATGGGCATGGGATCAGCATGGGCAGGGTTTTGTTTGAGCTCCCCTTCCTGCTGTTGTCTCTCTGTGCTCCTCTGTGGAGACAGGTTATGTGATAAAGCTCAACAGGCCTTTCTGGAGAAATAAGCAGAGAAAGTAATGGATTTTTCTTGTCTTCTGGCACCACGTCCTCTCAGTAGCGTTACTTTGTTTTATGTAAATCATAGTGGCCAAGCTATGTATCTGCATCTGGCCTGCTCCCTTTTCTTCTGTGACCTCTGAGGAGCTGGGGAACAGCTACTAGAGCCAGTTGCCACCTCCTGTCAGTGCACGTTGTATTTCTTCTGTGCACCAGAATAGGATGGTCTGGCACAGGACCGGTGAACGTGTTCTTTTCAGGCTGGATGCTCCAACAAGTTTCATTAAATGCTTTCTGTCCTAGGCTTCATTTTTGGTCAGATGCTACCTACTTAGCCTTTTTGCTTTCTCTGCTTCCAGTTACATTGCTGTAAATAGGAGAAATCCCCTCAAACCAGTCCAGGAAATAGGTCATGTTCCGTTCTTTATCACCTTTATATTGCTATTATCCTGCTGACTTGAATTCCCAAAGAAATATAGGACAGTGACTCCTGAAATTTGCGGCCTTGCCCAAACCCACCCAAAGTTAAGAGGAGAGTGGAGGAGAAAGGTCTGTTAATTTCCATGCACACTGAAAATGAAACTCAAACTCGCTGCAGAGCATTTTTATTATTTACTGCAAAAATTTGCGGTAATAGAGAAAGTAGACTTAGAAGGACTAAGGGGAACAGTGAAAACAGGGAAGGGATTGCACAAGTACTGTTTTCTGTCTTAATGTAAGAATCCACTGTGGAGAAGAAAGAAATCCCCATTCCCGTATTTGCCCTGTGCAATGAACAAACAATTGTGAAATAAAGTACTGAATACTCTTATGGTGCTTTTTTGGTGTTTGGTTGTTGTTTCCTGCCCCCCCTCTCCCCCCCAGGAAAAGGTCAGCAGCATCCCTTCAGTAGTAATAGAGCCAGCATCAAACAATGAGGGGGAGGGAGAAGAACACGAAGTCATCGTGAACGAGTCCAAAGATGCTGCAGCGGAGATGGGCACTCAGGGCACTGACACTTCTCCCAGTGAAACTTCACAAGTTGGAAGTGAGCAGAAACCCACTGAAGAAATGCAGGCTGCACCTTCTCAAGATCAGCCTGTTCCAGCAGAAGACACAGCTTCTGCGATGCCACCTGGCTTTCTTTTTAAGGTCAGCTTTTTCATTCTTCTTTTACACATTCCTTCATCTCTCGCTTCTGTGGATGTGTCTGTCTGTGCAGGCAACGTGATGATTTCTTGAGGCCAAAGGATCCTTAGTTTACAGCCAGACACATGCACACACAAATGCACACAAACACAACTTTAATATTGTGATGTTGCTTCATACATGAAGTCTGAGAAGGTTTTTTGCATTTTCTGCACACCATTGTTGCTGTGCATATCCTTATGTAGCTGAAAGACTCACTGAAATACAGGAACCCTTTCATTTCACCAAATTACTACTGAAAATTAATATATTGAGTAAAACTGCACTGCCACAGTTAGTCAGCAATATTGTATGATATATGCTAACAATATATACAAGATTTACTACTAATATATTTGATCTTTAAGGTCTCTTCCAACCCAAATCATTCTACGATTCTAGGAATATTAAAAAATGGCATTTTTCTGGCCTGAAAATCTATAGTGGAAGCTTTGGTTCTACTGGAACCCACGGGACTTACACAATTCATGGCAGTGAAGCTAAAATGTCATTCTGTGACTTTAGTAATACTATAGTTATAAACTGTTAGGGTAATCAAACAGAAGAGTTTAATGAGGCAGAAGAGAAATTCTCTCCTTGGCTGGAAAGACCCATAGGGTTTCCTAGTTCACAAGGTTCTTCGATAATTATTCTCACGTCAGAATCACTGAGCAGCAGAAAAGCTCCTTGAGGATGGATGAACTTTACATGCTTCCTGTTATAATTTGCATAGTTCAGACTAATTAGTCCCATAGCACTCCATAAGTATGACATTCTTCTTGGTCTATTCTCATTGCTCAATATTTTCAGCAAACTTTTGAGAATAACACTAAGGTGAGGGTGAACAGTATTGTGCTACGGTAACTCAGACATGCTGACATAGTTCATCTTTTGTTTTTCATCACACTCTCTTGGGTCAGATGTAAATAAGGAGAAGCAGAATATATCCCTGCCATCTGGTTCTTGATGCCTTTTTCTTTCATTATTGCAGAGATACCATGGAACTGGCTGTGCTTTGAGAAAATTAGAATAGCATATCTCTTAAGGAGGTAGAACCATTTAGTTAAAATAGTCTATTCACAATGACATACTGATCCTGCCAGTGTTCTAATAATCACCCCTTTGAAAGACAGATATTTTTGGCATGCCAATCTGCCACTAAATGGGAGCTCTTTCCAAGGGAAATATTAAGTAGAATTCCCATTACTCACCTCCTTTGATCACCTGTTGATATAAGTGCTGTCCATCCCACTCAAATTTCCATGGATGTTTACAGCAAGAATAATATCCAGTGGCTACAAGAGAATGAGAGAGAGGCTGAAATATCAGTTTCTGGGAGTCTTTCCCAACATTATTTGCAAAATCTTGCCACTGCTCTGTCAGATCTAGTAATGATAGTGGGGAATGAAAGCAAGTTCCTTACACAGAAGGAATAAGGGTGGCAGGACCTGTCTGAGAGGCAGGACTTGTGGGGTATCACAGCATCATCTGTCGCTGAGATCCTGTGACTTTGGGAAAGGATCTCAGGTTTCCTTCGGTAGTCTCAGGAAGACTTACTTAAGCTGTTCCTGCTTCCAAGGATGTGAACAGAAAACTTTGACACGAATCAGTGTCAACATTAACAATTTGAATGTGCCTACCTATAGTCTCAGGTTTGCATAAAGGCGGCACTTTTTTTTGGTTTTTTTTTTTTCAATAAAGATTTAACAGAGAATTTTGTTGACAAAATATCTCCATTTAAATCATGTCTACATGTTTGGTGTTACTTTCTTCAGGTTGAAGTTCTACATGATTTCGAGGCAGCTAACAGTGATGAGCTTAATTTAAAACGAGGAGATATTGTGCTAGTAATTCCTTCTGAGACCACAGCTGATCAGGTAAAAACATGGTTCTTTCTTTTGTTGAC
This sequence comes from Ardeotis arabs, assembly GCA_011801015.1. NCBI lineage: Eukaryota > Metazoa > Chordata > Aves > Otidiformes > Otididae > Ardeotis > Ardeotis arabs. Next base: position 76,367 of record JAAGAY010147604.1, read on the forward strand.
ATTTTTCTTTGTCTCAACCTTTTTCTCACTGATTATAGTTAATGGGAATGTGTATTCAAAATGTCGTTACTGTTAGAAAACATGAAGATTTTAATTCTATCTTTGTACTTGGTTTCAATTTGAAATGGCACAGCTGGCTACAGCTAAAGTCCCAGGTATATGCTACTACCAGGATCCAACCTCAGCGTATTTTCTGGGGCTTTTTAATGCTATTTTGTACTGGATTTTATACAGGCATACGTGAACAGAAAGACTTAATATGGAAGATGACTTACAAGCTGTGCATTGTTGCTGTATATCATTTTGTCTTAACATTGCAACAGAACTGATTACATGATCCCTAAATGTTCAGAGCTTCTACATGTGGATTTGCAGAAATAATAAAAATTCGCCCACAGAGGGCGCCGAGACTGCACACAAATCGTGCTGTCCTACACGAGGTGTCGCTATGTGTGCTGCACGCCTCTAAAGCTAACCCTGACATCTGGAAGCCTGAAGCTGAGTTAAACAACAGTTTAGTTTCATTTGTTTACTTTGTTTTAAGAATGTGTTTGGGGTGAATTTTTAAACAATTTCATTCATTGTGTTAAATTGAATTGCAATAAAGTGAATTGTTTTTTGACCACTGCTTTAAAAGAGAAGACTGTACTGTACACTGTTAGCACCAGCCACTTCGTGGACATTTGCTAGTGTCAGAAGTCTTGGTGAAAAATCTCCTGTTGATTTAGGGGCTGGGAGGTGGGGGACTGCATCCTGCCTAATGAGGTAGCTAAGAGTGCTGCTCTGAACAAAGAACATTTCTTAAAACAGGTTTAAATACTAACTCCCTAAGCACATATGAGTGCTAGGAATTATATTTGAAATTGTTTTGATGGCTGATGCTGTCCAAAGGTAGGTAATAACCAGTGTTCATGATCTCAGATGAGCATTCTTTCAACACATAAGAAAAGTAATTGGTTTGTGTGTATGTTTGTGTGTATGTATGTGTGTGTGTGTTTGGTTTTTTTTTTTCAGAATAGAAGTCTTTTCTTTCAGCAGGGCACTTTGTTCTTTTTATAGGGATAGACTGTTATCCTTACTCACACTGCATCTTACCTCATGGGCAGTTCAGCTGATTTCATTATAACTTGCAGAATAGCACACTACTGTAAGGATAGTAAAATCTGTTGTCTTCAGTCTGTTTTTATTAGGATGTTATCTATTAAATATGCTTAATTTTCACTTCGTGAGTCCATTAAGTATATTCTTCTGTTGTGCTGTGCATTGAAATCCCATTAGCATTAATTGGAGTAAATTGTGTGCAATGATGGAGAAAATAAACCTTTATGTGTTCATGTTTCTGAAACCATTCTGGTCATAGCTGTTTACTCAGTACACGTTTGCTCTTCGTGTTTAACATCACCATAAAGCTTACTCTTTTTGTCTTTTGCCAGGTACTTTGTTGATTTATAGATAGTCTTTTTATCTTTGTTATTCTTTATTCTTCAAAATTGACCTGTCTAAAACCATAAATTCTAATATAGCTGGTAACATCAGCCTGTGTTACCCTTTCAAAGTGAATCAGTCCTACCCAAGGGCTTCAGTTCTTCCATTAGTCTTGAGTGGAAGTTATTATCCACTAAAGCTGTTAATTCCTTCATACAATCTACTCTGCCTGTGTGAGAAAGCTATAGTTCCTCTCTCCCTTCTCTCAGACATTCTACATGCTTCAAAAACGTCTTTCCAGTTACATGTACCCACTTAATGTCATACATAAGCTATGTCTGCTTTAATGATGCTTATTCTGGAGTAGAGAACCAGTACACCACCACCACATGCAGCCACTGGGCAATCATGACTTGGTGTTGTACGTGAAGATCTGTCCAAATTTCTCTGTCTCCTTGTGCATTAGAAATTGACTTTGCTCTGGCTCCTCTTGAAAGGAATAAAGCACAGAGTTAGTGAAATGAGTTGTTGTTGATAATTCAAAAATTGTTTTTATTCCAGGTGGAATTGATAACACTTAAGAGATCCCAGCACTTTCCAATAAGAAATCTCTCTTTTGATTGCTTGGGCTGCAGATTTGGTTTGCAGTTTTGCATGTAAAATTCTGGCTTAGGTTTCCAGGAATTTTTGGAAAAATAGTTGAATATCCACTAAGTTTGAATTTCTAGAGATAGTAACTCCACAGGATGCAAAAACTGGTATTTGAACGAGCAAAAAGAACTCTCAGGAAAAAAATGCAGCTTGAAAACTTCCCCCCCCCCCCATCTATGGTTTTGTCTAATGTTTCTGGCCCACTGGTATGCATTTATTGCACAAGTTAACCAATATTATTGTGAGACCCTTGAAAAAATTTCAACAGAGATTTGCACAAATGCAGATCTGGTGTAATACTGGATGACTTGGAAGACGGATTATCCAATTTTGAGTTCAGCTAGGGGTTAGATAGGCTAAAGGCCATACAATATGCTTATGTCCTACAATATACTCAGTCTCGCAAAACTGTGGTCTGGCAGAACAAAGAAAACAGTCTGTGCAAAATTGGAGGCTGCTTTTTAGCCAAAGGACCAAAACTTTTAGCCATGGGACTCTGAAATGTCTTCAGATCTGAAGCTCAGCAAGGAAGGGGAGAGACTTGACATTTAAGAGGCTCTGTCTTTTTCCTTGCAGGAGGCTGGCTGGTTGACAGGCATTAAGGAATCGGAGTGGCTTCAGTACAGAGATGCAAATAGTTATAAAGGACTTTTCCCAGAGAACTTCACACGCCATCTGGAATAGTTCTCCGCTCAAGCAGATGAATGTGGTACGAAGCTCAGTCAGTAGGTTTTTAACCTCTTTGAAACACAGGAGCCCACCTTTTTGTAGTTTAAGCTGTTAATGGTTTACAGACTGGTGCCAGACAAAGCTTGTTGAAACATATCAAAATGAGCATGAATGCAAACAGTTAAGCTAGAGATTTCTGAAGCAGTACCTGAAAAAAAAATAAAATAAAAAAGAAATGTCCTTATTCGTTCACACGTACGTGGCAACAGGTTTGTTTGTGCTTTGTCAGAGCTATGGTGATCCTGTATTTGGTCCTTTCCCATGAAATCTGAAATTAGCCTCCTCAATACCAAAACCTTAACTTCTCTGCACTAAGTGTATTGTATTGAGTTGCACTGCAGAAGATTTAATTAGTTATCCTGTAGTAATGAGGTCAAACTATTATAAGTTTCATGTGTTTAAAAAAAATATTTGACTGCTGCAACGTTTTTCAATGTTATTTTTGGACATGCATAATATATATATACACACACAAAATAACTTATATGTGTATATATAAGTGCATATGGATATATATGCATTTTCACAACCTCATCATAGTTCTTTGACTGTGTAGTATCATCAGTACATGCATTGCTCTTTCACTGTCTGGCATTACAGGAAATGGTTTTGTTCCAGAGCAAAACTAGCTGCTCCATTGCCAAAACATGATACAGTATTTGTGTTTGTAATGTGAAATTTTCCTTCTGAGATGATGAATAACATCATGTTCAATGCTGCTAAACCTTTGAGAAGGCATGGCTCTGCCTCCCCTTCCAGCTGCAGTAGTTACAATGAGATAATCCAGAGGGGGAGCTGTTATGACGCTAATCTATACTTTTTTTTATTTAATTGGCTGAATAAATTAAAAAAAAAAAAAGAAAAACAGAACTAATCTCTGAGAAGAAATAAACACAATATATTTTCACTATATGTATTTATGCAGCGTACCTTCACAGATCCTTTTCAAATAAGATATATGATGTATCCTGTATCAAAAAAATCATCTGTAACTTATGTTTTCCAGTGCTGTGTCATTAAAAATAAACCTTTGATCCAGATAAGTTGTTTCATCTGTGATGCTTTTGAAGTTCTCTAACACTGAAGTTTGTATAGTTTGTGTTGTATTAGAGGATCGAATCTTAATTTAATACCTCTTTTTCCAAAGAAACACAGCGTAACAGGTGCACTAAATTCTTGCTCCCAACCCTAGCCATGGCCAGAGCTCCAAAAAGTCTGAAGCTCAGCACTTCTAGCTGCTCCTCCTGTTCCAGACTCTGACCACCAGCTAATATCTGTCCACAAGCACCTACAGAGCTTGTCTGTGCTTGACCATCACTGAACTGAAGATTGCTACCACTTAGTAATTTTTTGCTTGTCCATTTATTTTGTGTGGAAAGTTCTCCATGAATCTGCTTTGTGGTGTTTGCTGATGCATGGAAGCTGCAAATATTTAGGAACATCTATATCTTCCTAGGAATTCAGTTATTTTTCATGATATTTTGGTTGGGGGACCATTTTGTGTGCAAACAGTAGCTACTTGCACTCTATTTCTAATTTGTCAGATTTCAGTAAGAAACAGATTTTTTTCTTTGTTGTTCTGGAAGAGGAGGGAAGTTGACTTCTCTTTGTTTTTCAGAATAGAGTAGCTTTCAAAAGGACGTCTAATGATAGCTGTGTTTTCTGAAGAAGCCGAATGGCTCAACTGTCATAGCTGGAGTTTTGGCTTTGAAATGTCACAATGAACAATCAGAATCTAAGGAGGTTGCAGGAAAGCTCTTTGGTTTTTTCTTCATTCCTTTAATGGGTTTGCTGGTCAGTAGTAATCCAGGGCCAAGAATCTCACCAGGGAAAGAAACTTTTGGTTTTGATGTTTTACAATAAATTCCAGACTCCAGTGCACCACTTTGAAGTGGTCATAATAACCTATTACACCTCATTTATGGTAAGACTCTGATCACCTCCAGGCCAGTTTCCTGCTTAACTACATCTCAACACTTGCATTTCAGTAATAGCTGCTCTACAGATCACTGCAACAGACCAGCACTGGACGATGGAGCCTCAGTTTCCCTGTGGACACCATGCCACCACTTCTTTGACTGGGGCCTACAATCACGTGAAACCATCATGCATGACAGCCATAGCCCTAAGGAAGCAGAGGATGATATGATCAGCCCAAAGCATTTCTTTACCCAGACCTGATCATGTGCAGTTACTATTATGCCCTCTTGGTGCTAGAGGTACCCAAGTCAAAGTCAACACCCTTGGCCTTGATTCTTCTCATGTCCTTGGTATAGGTCCATGTGCCAAATCCACTGGTAAGGGGTTTGCAGCACACTTTGGGCTGTATATAGATAAAAAAGGGCTCTCATCTACAGCAAAGAGCTTTCATGGTTTCTTCTGACATGCTCTTCTGAAATACTGCTTGACTATACTCTTCATTTCTTAATTCCACCTCAGCATAAAAAAAAAAAATTCAAAAACCATCACATGTCTCACTGCTAGGACTGTCATTATTTGCTGACAATAAGATGATGTACTGATAATGTCCCAAAAGCCATGCTACTGCACGTGACACCTGTGTCATTTAAGTGCTGCAGGTTACTGTGGATATGGCACACCATTCTGACATTAAGTAGGTCTTCGTATCTCACACATGCACCCCAGAGCAGCAAATAGATATCTTACAGGAAGGACAAGGAAAATGATTAATGTTATAACTTTAAAATTCCTTGCAAAATTTCATATACTAAGATGATAGATACTAAAGGAAGGCCAGTGATAGGTTAGCCAGAATTATATTTTTTTTCCTAATTTTCCCTTCTAACAGAAGGCATTCATGAATAGAAACGTATTTATCATTTTGATTTAACTGTTTCTCATATTTTATTTCTTCTTCCTCTAGTTTCATTAGACAATCAGACTTATTGCTCAGACACTTTTATGTCAGCAGCTCCTGAGATGAATTGTTTAAGATAAGTGTATGTACTGCTATTACATACCAGCGTGTGTACTCTCGCTCTGAGTTATATTACCCCAGAATTATTTCCCCCTTTTCTTGTTTTTTTCTGTTTAACACATTACATTGGACTTGGTGTATTATGGAATTCCATTCTTTCGGAGCGATGGTGCAAGCCAGGCTAAGCCCAGGTCACCAATAGCGCCTCCGTATTCACCTAGACAGACTGCTTGCAGTACCAGGTGTAACTGGACCAAGAATATCAACACACTGGAAAGGTAAGTAGTTGTATACTTAAATGGTTACATGTCCAAGGTACCTGCTACAAAGAAGATATATGTACTCCGTGCTTCCTATACTTCATTTATTTCAGGTTATTATTCATTAAGAAAGCCAAATTCTCTACATAAGTTTTTAAATTTAAACACATTGAGCTGCAATGGAAGGAAGAATCTGGCTGTGTGTCAGTGAATGAGAAAAACATGTAATCTTGAGGCATAAGCTGTGCAGGTTAAGACAAAAATCACCAAATGAGTAGGTCATACAGAATTCTCTCAGTGGCTAAAATCATAGAATCATAGAATGGTTAGAGTTGGAAGGGACCTTCAAAGGTCATCTGGTCCAACCCCCCTGCAAGGAGCAGGGACATCCCCCACTAGATCAGGTTGCTCAGAGCCCCATCCAGCCTGGCCTTGAATGTTTCCAGGGATGGGGCTTCCACCACCTCTCTGGGCAACCTGTTCCAGTGTTCTACAACTCTCATCGTGAAAAATTTTTTCCTAATATCCAATATAAATCTACCCCCCTCTATTTTAAAACTATTACCTGTCGTCCTGTCACAACAGGCTCTACTGAACAGTCTCTCCCCGTCTTTCTTGTAGGCCCCCTTGAGGTACTGGAAGACCACTCTCAGGTCTCCCCGGAGCCTCCTCTTCTCCAGGCTGAACAGCCCCAACTCTCTCAGCCTTTCTTCATAGGAGAGGTGCTCCATCCCTCTTGTCATCTTTGTGGCCCTCCTCTGGACCTTCTCCAGCTGGTCCATGTCCTTCTTATGTTGGGGGCTGACAGACCCCTATACCTGGTACAGTACTGTGACTCCCAAGGTCTTGTAGGGGTATAAATAAAAGTGGAAATTGTCCATAGTCATCGGCAGGCATTTAGAACACTGTATTTTAAACCTATAAGATGTTTTTCAGGAGAGGCTGTATAAATGCTGAGGATCTTTGGATATCTTCTAGCCCAAGAAAGATAGATCACACTACTGTCCACCTAAAAACTACTCATGAAAATAAAAATGACCGATGCACAACTGTTTCGCTTTAAAATTTCAGAGTACTGCAAGAATTCTTAGCCTCCATCCATGCCTATGGATGTTATCTAGCATCTATGCAGCTGCTCAAAAAGGGCTTCTAAGGGGTTTACTCCTTACCCAGCAGAGGGTGGTAGATGCTAGAATTTGCATTTGCCAAATTAGCTGTCATTTGGATCACTCTTCAGCAATGAGTATGTTTCATTAATATCTCACATTATCTGAAGCTGGTTTATACCTGGAGACACACAGGGCAAATTCAGTGCAATAACAGAAGCAAAACCAGTTTTATGTACGCGGTAACTGGCTACTTCAACCTGTGGACAATCAAAAACAGAAAAGTGCATTATCAAGCTGCACCATAAGTCACTGCAGCAAGGTATCCTTGCCTCTCATACATATTAAAACTCATGCTGTATATCAAACATGCTAAATCTACACCAAGTAACAAGTTAATCAGCTGATTCTATTCAAAGAGGCAATGTTGGTTTAAGAGGAAAAAGTAATTTTACATGCTACCTCTGCTTAAAATAATTTTATGGTCTACTTGTGTTTAAAGAAATAGTTAGTAATTAACAACGATAAAATATTTTAACGTAGTCTTCATTTTCTTGCTTCTTTGACCTTGACATTACTTTGACCTTGTAAAGCCAGTTTTCTGCATAATTTTCTTACATGTCTCCTCATGTCTCTGTTCAGCTTACCCATGGTTTGTCCTGCTACCACTGGATTGACTGAAAACCCTGCTCAACTTGTAGTTGTTAGGCATTAGTGCTGCAGTATTTGACTTTTAGCCCAAACAGCACTGGTAAATGAATGCTTGTAGTCTTTTAATGATGCAGTGCTCAAAACCAACAAGCCAGTCAGTCCTCAATTGCCTGACACTGGCTCTTGAGGCTACAAAAATACTACGCCAAACCACCTCTCCCCTAAAAAAATGGAGTCCTTGAAACAGTAAAGGAGGTGAGAGGAGACTTGTAGGGATAACACCAGTAAGTAAAATATTCCACCATTTTCCTATACTGCCTGCTCAGTTTAGGTCTGTGAAATAGCATACAAATTCATAGTATTCCCACCCTTTGTTTTTGACCTTGTCTGAGAGGTCTCGGGCAGTAAAAAAAATGTACTGCCAGGAAATGTGAGGTGACGGTTTCTAGATAGATCCGATAGAAGCAGAGTCCCTGGCCAAATAGCACTGCCTATCTCATGATGGCTTCCCCCACCCCAGCTTTTTTTCTGGAATAAGGAAGAGCCCACACATGGTTCTCATCAGGTTTCCTCTCCAAGATGTATATGAGTTAAAGCTGGGAATGGATGTCAGTAGGAGGCAATGCGGAAGTCCATTAGTGCAGTGTTGGGGACAGAAGTGAATTGAACACAGTGGTCTCTTTGCATGCTGCTTGTCTGCCTTTCAAGGAAACACAATGCACACTCTTTATGCTTTGAAAACTGTTTCACTCTTCCAATTTACCAAATGGGAACTAATCTGACATTTTGTCAAGGGTTTTTTCCTCCCTCTCAAATACTAAAAACTTTGTAGAGCTCCCTTTCAGTGGAAAGAGGCACTCCCCACCTTCACAGGCTTTTGCACCACGATGGCATGTCCACGCATCCCCTCTCAGCCCTGGCGTGTGCCCCTATCCCCTTTATTTTGCTGTCAAAGCCTGAAATTTTCCAATTGGCTTGAAACAACAGCAGCTGGTGAGCCTCCTTATTTTCTTATCAGAAGGTTTAGGACTTTTTTCTCATCTTGCTCTTTCAGCCCTAGAGTACTCCTTGCCTGGGAGTGCAAAATGCTGCTGGCCCTTGAGGAGTAGCAGCAGGGCATGGAAGACTCCTGGAAGCCTCCTCACCTTGTCTCTTTCCCTGTAAGTACATATTTCTTTCCATGTTTTTAAATGTCTCAGTCTTTGTTTATATAAGGGCACATGTTTGATACCCTGCAAGCTAACATTAAATTACAGAAAGCAAAAATTGCTCTACTGTGCAGAAACTAGGGAATGGAAGAGAAGATTTCAGTCCACAGGTGGTCAGAGAAGTACGGAGGCACAGCAAGCTTGTGCACTGCCTCAGCAAGGCTGCAACATAGCTAGGTACTCCTCAGTGAGCGTAAGGTGTCCACGTGAGACTTCTCTGTACCAGTGATGTGCATTGCCCCAGAGACAGATTCACCTCCTGTGAACCCCAGCTGCACAGAACCAGCCCAGGGGTGGACACTGCTGCCCCAGGTAGGGACATATTTCTAACTATGGCCTCCTCATTGCTGCTTTCTTTTCACTTTCCCGATGTGCTGTAGACCATTAGCCTGGAGCAGGACCCTGTTATAAACCAGGCACACAAGGAGAAGGATACTGAAGGCAACAGTTGCAACATGGTGGCCAGGTCAGAGGCAACCTGCATCCATCAGGACTGAGTCCTCCCAGGGAAGGCCCCAGAGAAGCAGCTCCACATCTATCTCGCAGGCTCTGACCTCACTGATGGAACAGCCATCCCCACAGAGAAAAAAAAAAATCTCAGTCTCTGCACAAGGAGACACCTGTGTCCTGCTAGGATTCAAGCAGGAGAAGGAAGGCAGCGAGCGCTGCTCCTGTGCCATGGGGGAGCCGGCACCAAGCCATAAGCCTCTTTCAGTCTCCAAACTTTATCTGCCAGGGATGGTTTGTGGGGCATCTTCCACCAGATTTCCTTCCCTTCAGACCTGGCCGTTAGACTAGCCACAGGAACGAAAGTAGAGATTGAGCAGGAGTATCATTTCAAGCTGGAGAAATAAATGATAAATATTGCCACATCCCTGTAATAAAACAATATGCCCTCAGAGAGGAGGTCACTGCAGCTATCCATGAGATTAAATTCAATAGCAGCATATAGGAATAGAGGAGAAGAAATTAAGAAAATGTGCAATATCCAACCAAAACTGAAGCGAATACAGGTAACCAAAATAACTAGATGGAGGTGAAGGGCACACAAATATTAGTGAATGTTAAATGCCCAGGCACACTCAGGCTCTAACTGTGATTATAATGAGTGAGGCACCAAATTATCCTTCAGGATCTGTGTAACATGCCGTATGTCTGCAAAAAGTCCCAAGATTATTTAAATACACTAAGCTACTTGAGGCCTGCATTTCTGTGCATTTTATATGAAGGAAAAAAAAGAGCAAGGGCAGACATGGGAGCCATCAGGGACACCCCCCCCCAAAAAAAAAAAACAAGCCAAAAAACCAAAACACAACAACCTCACAAGGGCCAGTTCCTAAAGGAATGCCTCTTTGGCCACCTGCACGTTTTCTCCTGCTCAGCAAAGCCCATCATCACCCTTAGCTGCGCTGTGGCAGCCCTGGGGCCATATCCCTCCCTCTCCCTTCCAGCTCTCAGCCTCCATGCTGAGGCCAGAGGGAGGGATCAGCACTGCTGTCCCAACAGCCATGCTGGCCTCTCCAGGACAGGGAAAGCCGTGGTGCTGAGACTGGTAGGAGGATGGGAGGCTAAAAACAGATTTCCAGCCAGCATCTCCTCACCACTGGTCTCTCTCCTGTTTGCCTCCAGAAGAGCTGTGGGCCCTCCATGTGAATCAGCGTCTGGCTTATATTGGCCAGCAGCCACAGCAGAGCAGCATCAGCCAAGGGGCTGATGGTTCAAGCTCCAGCTATGTCCACTGGCACCAAGCCCTGGGCAATAGGCCACCACTCTACCTCTCCTCAAATCCAGGTCCTGCCCAGGACACCAGTATCCCTCCCATGAAGGTCACAGTCTATTTCTCACCCAGAAACATCTACACACTGAGATATGTAGAGCAGGAAGCTATTGAAATGCAAGCCTGGCTCCAATCCAGTTGCAATTCTGTAGTATAAATACGTTTTGTCTGCAACACAAGAGGTTCCTCTTAGCTGCAGAGGGTTCTGGCTCTCCTTGAGGGTGTCAGGCTCCTAGGTGTGGCCTGGCATCATTCCTCTTTGCTCTGCATCAACCCTAGGAACATTGGTAGATAACAGGCAGCAAGTTTTATCAGCACAGGAGAGGACACTCTGATGAAGTAACTTGGTTTCCAGGGATAAAACAGTCTTGGCAAGGCTTAGCAGGTTTAGTGGTTTGTAACACAGTGCATTTCTTGACAGATTTCAAACTCTTCCTAGTAAAGAAGAAAGGAATGAGTTTGAAGTTTTAATCTAATTATGTTCACATCATGAATGCACAGATGAACAACATCTGTTTTACATAACAATACTTCAGCTGCTCAAAGATTTTACTCTTACAGAAATGAACTTATTTTGAGCAAACTTGCATGCCCTGTAGAAATACTGAATGGTTTAGTCAATTGCTTTGAGTCCACCACATGCAAGGACTCTGGAGGTAGACGCAGGGGGTAACACCTTGAGGAATGTTGTCGTAGTTTCTCATTAGCACAACAGATTTCCAAATTGATTATTTCCTTTCACTCAGTTTGAATGCTTGAAGGCTGCTGTTGTAGTTTAGCCCTGCTCAGAACCAAGCTATGCAGTCTCTCTCACTCCCCCCACCCTCAGAGGGAATAGGGGAGAGGTAATATAACAAAAAAAGGCTCAAGGTCTGAGATAAGGACAGGGAGATATCCTTAAAACTACTTCAATTTATTATTAATAAAACCAAAGCAGGATAATAAGAAAGAACAAAACAACTTCCCCCCACCCCTGGCTCTTTCTGGGCTTAGCTTCATTTTAATTATCTTTACCTCCTTCCCCGCTCCCTGCCACCCCGAGTGGCACAGGGGGAAATAGGGGTTAAGGCCAGTTCATCACTTGTTGCTTTACACTAGTCCTTCCTCCTCAGGGGAAGAACTCCTCACATTCATCCGCTGCTCCAGTGTGGGGTCCCTCCCACGGGCTACAGCCCTTTGTGAACTGCTCTGGCATGGCTCATTTCTTCCACAGGGTGCAGTCCCTCAGGCACAACTGCCCCAGTGCAGGCCCTCCACAGGCCACAGCCTCCTTCAGACGTCCACCTGCCCCAGTGTGGGGTCCTCCACGGGCTGCAGGTGGATCTCTGCTCCTCCGTGGGCCTCCATGGGCTGCAGGGGGACAGCCTGCCTCACCATGGGCTGCACCACAGGCTGCAGGGTATCTCAGCCAGGAGCCACATTATCCCTCCCCCTCCTTCTTCACTGACCTTGGCATCTGCAGCCGTTCCTCTCACAAGAAATTCTTCACAATCAGCTCAGGCAGACGCCTCTCAGGTTCTCTTCATGTCTCCTCTCTTCTTTCTTGCAGCCAGGCTGGGCTAAGTTCGGCCCAGAGAGCCAACCAGCAGGAGGCCGGAGGGTGAGGGCCACAAGGCCCACAGGGCTCATGCCTCCCCCTCTCTAGGCCTCTGCTTTTGCTTTTTTGTTTTTTTTATTTTCCCCTTCTTAAATATATTATTGCAGAGGCATTATCAGGGACCATTCTGCTACCTACCAATTGGCTCAGCCCTGGCCAGCAGTGGGTCCACCCCAGGCCCAGCTGAGTCCACTGGAAAAAGGGGAAACTTCCAGCAGTTTCTTACAGAAGCTGCCACCATAGCGCCCCCCCCCCAAAAACAAACCAAAACAAAACCAAAGCCAACACATTCCAGCCCTCACCTCTGCAGATCACTTATTTAAGAATTACCATTAAATACACACATATCAACAAAAAAAGAATTCCCCACACCAAAATCACAACACCAAAGAAAAGTGGACAATTTACACACAATCCACCCCACATCCCTTCACCACAATTAGAACAACGTAAAATTCCCACAATCATATCATTCTCTAGGCAAGTTCAGTCTGTATTTTGCCTGTTACTGCTTCCAGTTAATATCCTTATCCCAAATTCCTCAAGCCCCACAGAGGCACCAAAATACATGGGTAGCATGGAGCATTTACGTGCCTGGCTGATCTCACTGCAGGGATGGGCATTCTCCACCGCTTTTGCAGCCTGAGCTTTTGCAGCTGGCCTGAGATCAGGCAGAGGGGGAGAGGGGGCTGTGGTCAGGCTCTGGCAGTGCCCTTTCACCAGGCTGCTCACGAACATGCCTGCACCAGCAGAAATGAAGCTATTCCTCAGGAGGAGGGAGATGCCTGGAGAACCATCCCTACACAACATATGCAATGGTGGGACCGCAGTTACACAGTGAATGTGACTCCCCCCTCCATCCCACCTCTCATTTTTTTTACTGAAAACTAAGCCCGCACAGTAAAACACCACCCAGATCTTCATTAGTCGATGTCCCAGACACTTGATGGTGTGGGGTTTTATTGGGGTGGGGGGAGGCCCTACCTACTTAATGTGCTGTACTTTATACGGTAAGACGGGTGGAATATTAGCCATCAGGAGCTATGTCCTCCCCGCCCATGATGTGAAGGAGGGAAAGGTGAAATGGTTTTGTGGAAAAAGAGAAGATCTTGGCCACAAAACATTTCTTACAAGGTATAAGGGCATTGTTCGTACTTTTATTTATGTTCTCCTAATCAAGCCTTGCTACGCTGAATGGCTTATCACTGTTATGTTGTCACACTTGATTTCAGACTGACCTGCAAGTGTGTTGAGTACGTTAGAAAACCCCCAGGCTAGCTGTCTGTATGTGTGAGCGCTCACAAGCTCGGGCAGCACAACAAGCAAAGGCTGGAGGAAAGGGAGGAGGGCGGTGCTCGTACACAGATGAGTGTAGCCAGCTTTGGCTTGGGGAGGTTTGGGGGCTGGGTACCAGGAGAGCAGAACGCATCTCTGCCTGATGAGACTTGCATGGGTGCTCCCTAGCTCTCAAAAACCTGTCCCTTGGTCATTTGTCTGTGATTATCGAGGAGTGTCGTGAGGGGCCTCAGTATCAGCCATACCCTGGCACAGAGGGGCAGAACAGAGTCAGATACCGGTGCCTGCCAGGCAGGACAACAGCATGGTGACCTGGTCTGGTTAGAGGCTTGCAGGCACAGGCAGCACTTGCCAATAGCATCACCAAGGTTTCACATCAATACACTCATCTCTGCCTCTTTTTTTTAACAGGAAATTAAGCCAACGCTCTAAAAAAAACATCACTTGTCTCTTCACCAATTCATCTACTTTTTTTGGAGGGGCAAGGTATCACTATATATATTTCTGAATTTCTTTGTCTCTCTTAGTGTTGGACTATCCCAGAGTTTCTAAACTTCCTTTTCTGAGGAGCTGTGACAGAACTAGAAAAAATTATGGGCTTCTTGAAAACCCTCCAGACTTGCCTCTTGCCTTGTAAGTTAGCTGTATGTATTAGTTACTCTTAATGGTGTCAGAAAATATTTCTTCTTGGTTTTATGTCACACTTCCATTTGTCCCCATGCTTAATTATGCAGTTTAGTATCTGCAATGTCCTGTTACCCAGGTCCCAAGTTCAAATGACACTCTGCAGATAACTTGTGGACAAATGCCTTCATTCTCCTGTGTGATGGCTGACAAATGTGTGCAATACAGCCCACGCACTGGAGATAAGGTTTTGCATTTCTCCCTCTCCTCACACTGTGCAGCACTATGTGCCTTTGCCAGCAGAAGTGGGGAGTAAAGCTCAGTCTCCCTTCCTGACGGATGGGGTGCCTGTGGTTTGAGGATACAGCTGTGGCCCCAAGGATGAGGATTTCTTGCTGCAGCCTCATTCCTGCTGCATCCTCTCCCTCCAGGTGTGCTCTGGGCCCTCTACCTGGACCGGGAGCCAGTCTCCATCACAGCCCAGCCACTCTCAGAGGACTCTGTCAAATTTACATGCAAAGTAACTGGAGGGTCACAGTTCACCTACATCCAGTGCTACCAAATGTCACATGGGACCCACTCTCCACTCAGAGAGACCGGTCTATATCACCCTTTCTGGGTCTGATATAAACTGGGACATGAGTTTCCCCCCAAAAGATCTAAACAAGCAGAGACACTTGCACTCTGCTGATGCATGAGCTGGACAACCAGGTCAGCAGGTGGTACCACTGCCCTACGTGGGACTGCACCCATAGCCGTTCCCTTAAACTTCTGCCGTTTACTACAGCAGTGATGTGTCTGCAGAGGAAATGTCCTCTCAATGCCATGAGCCTTTTGTGTACAGATGTTCCAGCTTATTTGTCTAGAAAAGCAGATAAAAATGCCAGGAAGTGCTTGATAGGAAACATGGGGCATCCAAGATGGAGAGAACGAGGAAGGGAGCAGTGCTATCATAAATGATTAGTGGCATTTTTCAAGTTTTACCCCAGGTAAGGAACTTCATGGATGCAAAATCCAGAGGGATGGAAGAAGCAGAATGCTTTCCAAATGTAAATGAGGGAAAGGCATAGAAAATGTTGGGGAATCCTTATGGGAGAAAACCACCTCCACCTCTGAGTCCTTCTCAAATTATCCTCAGCTGAAGACCTGGCTAGGAGACTGAAGGGACTGCATAGCATCTGTGATTTCCAAGGGGCCATCCTAGGAGCCATGTAGCACTGTCAGCTGCAGCTGCCTCTTGCTGCTCCAGAGGAATTCAGTGTTAGCGCAATCTTTGAGAGAGTCAATGAGATGTATCCTACTTTGCATGATGCTGAGCATCTTGTCCTTCCTTCCTAGGTCGTTGACTCCTCCTTCCTGGGCTGATGAGTGATGTGAGGTACACCACACAGCTGATAAGCAGCTGGGAGGTGCTGCTGAGCTATGGTTTATTTATCAGATAAGAGTAGAGTACAAACAGGAGCTATTTACAGAAATATGGTACTTAAACATACACCCTCAGCAGTCTTTATGAAATCCTATCAAAGATTTCTAGAACTAGAAGTGAAATCTTAAGAAACCTATCAAATCCTGCAGTCCATCTTGTTCTCCATGTTGGATTATTTCTTACATTGTTTCTATTATAATCTAGTTTTAGCAGTCCCCAAAATGGAGTTGCCATCATCTCCAAGAGGAAATGATGGGCTACAGTCTGGCTTACCTCAAGATCAGAATGTTGTCTTGATTGACAGCCTGAATTTGCTGTACCAGCAAGGGCTACTAACATTGAGGTCACTTCTAGGTCACAGAAAAAAAAGATTTACCTTTTTTTCTTCTGCAACAGCTAAAGAATGCAAAGCACTTGAGGGGATTCACAAGAAAGGGGTCCTTGTCTGAAAATTATTTTTAACTACTGCTAATGAGAGACAGAGAAAGCCAGTACTTCTGAGGTTGCTCAGAGGTATATAGATTTAGGTTTTCTGAACAAAGCATTCAGTACTTTATTGCATACTAGTTTTATAAAGCAAAGATTTAAGAGAAAAAAAAAATCATTATTTGAGTCAGAGGATGTGTATTTTTCAGACGCTGAATTACAAAGAAGTCAATTTCCAAGTTTACCCTATGTTTGACTAGGTTACGATGCTAGACTAAGGTCTGTGTTGGAGCAGTCCATCTTCTTTTTTCAGACTCTATTGCTTCTTCCACCTCAGATGCAGTGAGTGGTCAAGGTAAGAAACTTGACATGTATGTCTCCAGGATCAGTGATGTGCAAGTCATACAATCATAGAATAGTTTTGGTTGGAAGGGACCTCTAAGGGTCATCTAGTCCAACCCTCATGCAAGAAGCAGGGACATCTTCAACCAGATCAGGTTGCTCAGAGCCCCATCCAACTTGGCCTTGAATGTTTCCAGGGATGGGGCATCCACCACCTCTCTGGGCAACCCGTTCCAGTGTTCTACCACCCTCATTGTAAAAAGTTTTTTCCTTATATCCAGTCTGAATCTACCTCCTTCTATTTTAAAACCATTAACCCCTGTCCTATCATAACAGGCTTTGCTAAAGAGTTTCTCCCTGTCTTTCCTGTAGGCCCCCTTTAAGTACTGGAAGACCGCTATAAGGTCTCCCTGGAGCCTTCTATTCTGCAGGCTGAACAGCCACAACTCTCTCAGCCTGTCCTCATAGGAGAGGTGCTCCAGCCCTCTGATCATCTTTGTGGCCCTCCTCTGGACCCACTCCAACAGGCCCATGTCCTTCTTATGTTGGGGGCTCCAGAGCTGGACACAGTACTCCAGGTGGGGTCTCATGAGAGCAGAATAGAGGGGCAGAATCAGCTCCCTCATCCTGCTGGCCACACTTCTTCTGATGCAGCCCAGGATGTGGTTGGCTTTCTGGCTGCAAGTGCACATTGCCAGCTCATATTAAGCTTGTTGTCCACCTGGGCAAATGCAGCACTGCTGTTGATCTTGCAGCTTTTTGTACTTTTACAAAATAAACTCACATAATATTTTTTTTTTACCCCACTCAGAAAGCCACAAGCATCACTTCCAGTTGCAATAGGCCTTCGCTTCTGACTATTTCATCATTAAGACAGGAAACCAACAAAATGCTGTTTAAAGATCTAACAGCTATGGATGCCAAGTGCTACACTACGAAACGATAAACAGATGTTTTCGTGTTAAAGTTGCACTTCTAGAAGGTACTTTTCCCACACTTTGTATTGGTAATGGGATTTTCACTGTTGGTGTGAGCTAGAGCCCCTTCTTGTGACTCCCTCTTGACTTGCAGGCAGTGTGAATGCCACTTTGCAAGGTGGACCATTCAGCCAAAGCCCAGGAAAAACTGGCTTACCTCAGTCGGATTTGTAGTAAGCCAAGAGACAGCCACAGCGCTCTCCCACACTCTGCTCAGCTCCTGCTGGAGTGGAAATGACCGGCCTTCCCTGCACCTTGGGTGTTTTACGCTCCCAAGAAAGGGCTGGGTTGGCTCTGCTGAGGTCAGTACTACCTTGGGTATTGACCAGAATGGTAACAGATATGGATACTGAAAGGCAGGAGAGAAAGAAAGAAAGGAAGCAAAGCCACAGCCAAAGCACGGGGAAATGGGGGAGCCGACATTCAGGTGTCTCCCACGCTGCAGGGAGCAACGGGATGGAGTGATACAGGTGCGGAGCAGACTCTTTCCTTATTTGAGATGTCCATGGTGTTCCATATAGGCCTTAAAATTAGAAGAATGCTCTCATGCATTTCTTTACAGTTCCTTCCTTGCAACGTGCACCTCCTCATTTTGTCTGCCTTGGTGAAATAGCTGACCTGATTTTTCATGTCTTCTCAATGAGTTGTAAGTTTTGAGCGAAGGAAGAAGCTAGCCCTGAAAGTGCATATTTTGTCAAGATAGAAGGTACTACAGAAAGACTGTTGGAAGGCAATCCTTAAGTAACCTAAATTCTTATTAATCACTCGAATTGATTACTGAGCATTTGAATGGCTTTAAATTCTCTTCTTAGTTGCTGTGATACGCCTATCAGATGTATCAATGCAGAAAGTACTATTATGTTGTTAATTGAAAATTTCCTAGCTGAAATCAGAACACCAACATTGAATTCAGTTCCACATATCACAGAGCTCTAACCAACCACTCATGTCTCAAAAAAGGCTCAAATGGGCTCATCAACAGCATGTGCTGCTTCTCTACACTGAGTTGGATTAAGACACTCAAAGTCAGACTTGTTTGTGGACAAACTTGTACGTAATAGGTAAGCGGTATCATTTAACACTCTGAGCTGACAACATAGTGATTTTATATTACGTATGAGAGGAAGCGCCCGATATAATTTTGGGTTAGCAGGAAGAGTCAAGTTCTTTTTCTTGGTAAAAAATGTTTGGTTTGTTGCTTTCCGTAGCAGAAACTCTTTTATACATAAGAAGCTGATAAGAGTTAAGCCAGGCTGAAAAAAAAAAGTCTCTGTGTGTAGGTTGTCTCCAGTAATTTGAGTGTGTTTGAAATCCCATTGAGATGAGTTGAAAGACTTCCTGTGGTTCTGGATGAGAAACTCCAATCTATATTGGGGCAGAAATAGGAAGTGTGAATTACTTCACAGTCCTGGGAAAACTACAACCTGTGTAAGCAACCGATTTCTACTTTAAAACAAAAAAAGAATCCAGATAGCATCAGTGCCAGTAAACTGTCACTATATGTATTTTTCAGACACTCTGGATGAGGAAGCAATGGAGATGGGAGATAGCCTGGGGAAAGGGCTATCAGCAGGTGTTCATATCTCAGTACTGAAATTTTATAAAAATGTGACTCTGGCTTGCCTGATTAATGCCGGCTGATATAAAAATACTTAGGCCCATGTGTCACATTTGGCTTGGGAAGTGTACACTATTTTGTTTAGAAAATCAGATAGTAAACCATTAGAAATGCATAGAAAGCATGCTCTGAAAATGGCTCTCTGGCAGATTTAAGAACATAAGAACATGAAAATGAGCATATTACTACTGATGTCCTGCAGATGTCATATAAGTGTATAGTATAAAGCATCTCCATTTAAGCTAGAGACCTAAACAGAGAATCTAGCCTGCTAAAATTTGTAGTGCTACCAAGACCATGGGAAATGTTTGA
This sequence comes from Ardeotis arabs, assembly GCA_011801015.1. Lineage (NCBI taxonomy): Eukaryota > Metazoa > Chordata > Aves > Otidiformes > Otididae > Ardeotis > Ardeotis arabs. Next base: position 95,730 of record JAAGAY010147604.1, read on the forward strand.
ATATGAAGACAGCTGCCCCCAACAGGCAGAGAGAAATTCCACCTTCGCAGTAACATGGGAACCAGCAGCTGTTGAGCCAGTTAATGGAAGATGTTTGCTGGACAGGCACACTTTCGATGCATATTTATGATTTTTTAATTATTGCAGCTGTCAGTAAAAGTTTTAAAACACCAGAGATTCCTTTGCAGTACAGAGTAACTCCAAACATTGACTGCAGGAACAAAGATTCCAGGTAGAAGCTGTGTCACGGGATCCCCTCTCATGTTCAAGGGTCAAAATGAATGGGACAAAGTGTTAACGGAAGAGCTATGGTGGTATTCTCATGGGATGAAAAATCATCCTACCCTTGGAGCCTCCAACACCTCCGCCAACAAGGGAGTTAAGGAAAGAAGCTGATGTCTGTCTTGTACCACACCTGGGGAACAAATCTCTGAGAACAGGGCGCTCACTACAACAAGCAAAGATAGATCCAGGTAGAAAGGAAGCAAGGGGAACTTGGCTAAAACTAAGGCAGAAATCTGTAAGAGTGGGGCAGTGAACTGCAGAAGCATCTTGCCTATGACTGTGGTGCTGCCTCTGTTGCTTGTCACAAGGAAGTTTCCTTAAAGAAAAGCAGTAGCCACTCTCTGTCATTTCAGTACTCTCATATATTTGTAACATCCAGAAACTGGAGAGTCCCAGTCACTTTAACATAAATATAAGGAACTTTGCTCTTGAGATGAAGGCTTGATTGTACTGAAAGCACTCACCTGGCACTGAACAAGGCCTGTCTAGGTGTGTGAACAAATGCGAGCTGTAAATTTCTCTTCTCTAGTAGAATCCTTGTGGCAAGTAGAGAAGCATATCTCCACCCCCTCAGTGCTTTCTCTTGAAAAAAAAAAATGACATGAATATAAAAGAAGGAGAGGACCAGATGAGCTCGCATACCCTCCTCAGATGTGTCTGGGCCTTCAAAAATGAGCACAAATACCTCCCCAGTGATCATTTTCCAGTTCCACAGGCTCTGAACATAGTGAGGATTCCTCACAACCAATCCAGGAGGTTTCTGGAGAGAGTTGACAGCAACTTCTGAACACAGGTGACTGAGCAGCCAACAAGGCAGGATGCTCAGCTGGACCTCCTACTCACAAACAAGGGAGAACTGGTTGGGGATGTGAAGGCTGGGGGCAGCCTTGGCTGCTGTGACCATGAGCTGGTGGAATTCAGGCTCCTGAGTGCAGGGAGCAGGACAAAAAGGAGGACCCTGGACTTCAGGGGAGCAGACTCACTTCTTCAGAGATCTGCTTGGAGGAATCCTATTGCATACAGCCCTGGAGAGAAGAGGTGTCCAGGAGAGCTGGCTGATAGTCAAGAATCTCCTCCAAGAGCTCCTAACAGAACTGAGGCATAAAAATGAAGTGTACAAGAGGTGGAAGCAGGGGCATGTGACCCAGGAGGAGTATGGAGCTGCTGTTCGACCATGCAGGGATGGGTTTAGGAAAGCAGTAGCCCAGCTGGAGTTGAATTTGGCAAAGAATGTAAAGGGGCATAAGAAAGGTTTCTACAGGTACACCATCAGCAGACAAAGAATAGGGAAAGCTGCTGAATAGGGCATTGTCGTAGTTTAGCCCCAGTCGGGACTAGGCTACACAGTCTCTCTCTCACTCCCCCCACCCTCCGAGAGAATAGGGAGAGATCATATAAGAAAAAGGCTGGCGGTTTGAGATAAGGACAGGGAGAGATCCTTAAAGTTACCATTAACGGCAAACGAGACTCAACTTGGGGAAATCTATTGGTTTATTATTCAAATCAAAGCAGGATAATGAGAAAGAGAACAAGATAACTTCCCGCCATCCCTCCCTCTTTCTGGGTTTAACATTATCTCTACTACCTTTCCCCCAGTCCCGAGTGGGACAATGGGGAAGAGGGAATGGGGAATATGGTCAGTTCAGCACTTGTCATTTACGCCGCTGCTTCCTCCTTGGGGGAAGAGCTCCTCACATTCCTCCCCTGCTCCAGTGTGGGGTCCTTTTCAACGGGGTGCAGTCCCTCGGGAACCGGCTGCCCCAGCGCGGCCCTCCATGGGCCACAGCCTCCTTCAGGCATCCACCTGCCCCAACATGGGGTCTTCCACGGGCTGCAGGTGGATCTCTGCTCCTCTGTGGACCTCCATGGGCTGCAGGGGGACAACCTGCTCCACCATGGTCATCACCACAGGTTGCAGGGGAATTCAGGCCAGGAGCCACATTACTCCTCCCCCTCCTTCTTCACTGACCTTGACGTCTGCAGCCATTCCTCTTATAAGAAATTATTGACAATCGGCAGGCAGACGCCTCTCAGGATCTCTTCACATCTCCTCTCCTCTCCACCTCTTGCAGCCGGGCCCGGCCGAGTCGGGCCCAGATGGCCACCTGGTGGGAGGCCAGAAGGTGAGGCCTACAAGGCCCACAAGGCTTGCGCCTCCTCCTCTGTGCCCCCACTCCAGCTTCTTGACATTTTTTTTATTTTTCCCCTTCTTAAATACATTATTGCAGAGATGTTATCAGGGAACATTCTGCTACCAATTGGCTTGGCCCTGGCCAGTGGCGGGTCCATCCTACGCCTGGCCAAGTCCACTGGACAAAGGGAAAACTTCTAGAAGCTTCTTACAGAAGCTGCTACTGCAGCCACCCCTCACTAAACAAAACCAACACAGGCAGGGAAACTGGTGTTAATTGACATGAAAAAGGCCAAGGTACTCTATGATTTCCTTGCCTCAGTATTCACCTGTAACATCAGCCTGCAGGAATCCAAGCTGCCCAAAACCAGAGGGGAAGTCTGGAACAAGAAAGACATACCCTTGTTGCAGGAGGAGCAGCAGGTTAGTGAGCACATAAACTGAACATAAGAAAGTCCGTGGCATATGGCAGGATGCACCCACAAGTGGTGAGGCAGCTCATCACGGCCATTGCAAAGCCACTGTCGATTCGCTTGGAAAGGTCACAGCAATCAGTGAAGGTTCCTGAAGACTAGAAGAAAGCACATGTCACTCCTATCTTCAAGAAAGGCAAGAAGGAAGACCCAGGGAACCACAGGCAGGTTAGTCCCACCTCAGTCCCTGGGAAGGTGATGAAGCAACTAGTCCTGGAGGCCATTTCCAGATGCAGGAAGGTGAAGAAGGTGATCAGGAGTAGTCAGCAGGGATTTACAAAGGGGAAGCTATTCAGATACCTTTAGGTAATGAAGCTATTTGCAAAATGGGTGTTGGCTATTTCATCAGTGACAAGTCTATTTGGCGATAATTTGAGCCAAACAACTTTGGAAAGGTGTACTGCTGAAAAAACCTCCAGCCACTGCATGTGTCGTTTCGGCATAAACACCAGCAATTTCCTCTGTAAATATGTATACTGGGAGATTTGCTACATGAGAAAGCTA